>CAUYPK010085742.1:0-30972 GCA_963574355.1 Loris lydekkerianus | reverse complement strand
CATAAATATTTAGAATTGAAATGTCTTCTTGTTGTATTTTTCCCTTGACCAATATAAAGTGACCATCTTTGTCTTTTTTGACTTTAGTTGCTTTAAATCCACATGTATCTGAAAATAAGATTGCAACTCCTCTTTTCTTCTAAATTCCATTTGCCTGAAAAATTGTCTTCTAACCCTTGACTCTGAGTTTTAATTTGTCTTTTGAAGCCACCTGTGTTTCTTGCAGATGGCAAATGGATGGCTTCTGTTTTTTAATACAGTCAGCCAATCTATGTCTCTTCAGTGGGAAATTCAACCCATTAACATTTATTGAGATAATTGATAAGTGTGGTAGTATTCTATTCATCTTATTTTGTGAGAGTCCATTGCTTAGTTTTATTTTTTGCATCAGTGTGGAAGTTAGGTTCTGTCCTTTAATTTCTAGTTCTTACTTTGCTGCCGATCCATTGCAATGGTCAGTGTGTAGAACAGGTTGAAATATTTCCTGTAGAGCTGGTCTTGTTGTGGCAAATTTCCCCAATGGTTGTATATCCGTAAATGTTTTGATTTCTCTGTCAATTTTAAAGCTTAGCTTAGCAGGGTACAGAATTCTGGGCTGCAAATTGTTCTGCTTAAGTAGATTAAAGGTAGATGACCACTACCTTCTTGCTTGGAAAGTTTCATTAGAGAAGTCTGCAATCACTCTGATGGATTTTCCCCTGTAGGTCAACTGGCATTTACTTCTGGCAGCTTGCAGAATCTTTTCTTTTGTCTTCACTTTGGACAGGTTTATCAGAATGTGTCTTGGAGAAGCTCGGTTAGAGTTGAGGCAACCAGGGGTCCGATATCCCTCTGAAAGCAGTGTGTCAGAATCTTTGGTGATATTTGGGAAATTTTCATTTATAATATTCTCTCGTATGGCTTCCATTCCTCTGGGGCATTCTTCCTGCCCTTCTGGGATTGCTATAACTCGTATGTTGCAACGCATCATAAAGTCCCATAATTCTGACAATTAACATTCTGCTTTTGCTCTCTTCTTTTCTGCCTCTTTAACTATCTGAGTTATCTCAAGAACTTTGTCCTTTACCTCCAAATTCTTTCTTCTGCATGGTCTAACCTGTTGCTGATACCTTCCATTGCATGATTCAGTTCCTTCAGCTTTGCTATATCCTTTCTATATTCTTCATATTGTTCATCTCTTATTTGATTCTGTTTTTGGATTTCCTTTGGGTTATTTTCCACATTAGCCATTTCATTCATTGTTTCCTTCATTTCCTTCATTGTTTTCATCATGTGTATTCTAAATTCCCTTTCTGTCATTCCTAACATTTCTTTATAGGTGGAATCCTCTGCAGTAGCTACCACAAGGTCCCTTGGAGGGGTTGCTCTGGACTGGTTCTTCGTGTTGCCAGGAGTTTTCTGCTGATTCTTCCTCATAAGTGATTTATTTTATTTGTTTCCTTGCCCTAATTTTCCTTTCACTTCCTCTTGCTCTTTAAGTTGCCGTGCCATTTTTCCACTGTTTTTGTCCTCCTCTTGGGGTTCAGAAGTCTCTTGCTGACTCCCTGTATCCTCAAAGGGATGATTATAGGCAGATCCCACCAGCCAGAGATGCCTGGAGTCTTATCTTCCCCTGGACTCACAGTACCCAGTTGCAGGGAAGCTGTTACTCGGCAGCCATCTTGCTCTCACTCTCCTACTAAAGGTGTTTTAAAATTAAATTGTGCTTTGATATTGTGGACAAAGTCCCAGTTCTGACTTCCCCACCCCCAAACTCTGAGGCAGATTTGTGTGCTGGAAGTTTATTGAGAAGTATTACCAGGAACAATGCCTGTGAGGGAGTGAGAAAAACAGGACTGAACCAAAGGAGAAGTTGAACTACAATGCAGCTACAACAGAGACCTCAGTTGATTCTGTTAGGACCCCTGAACCTGAGATGACCCTTCAGAATTGGCCTTCATCAATACAATGGGGATGGGCATTTTTCTTCCTGTTCTGACCAAGCCCCTGAGCATGTTATTCAGCATTAGGCATGAATTAGTGTATATTCTTAACTTGGACAACACAAAAGCATGAACAGGTGCAGTGCCCCAAACTCTGACCACTAGGAGGATTTTTCCTCATGGCTGTCATTTAGGGGTACCTATCAATGGGCACATGTTCAGAAGCAGCACATTCTGGCTGGTACTTGTCTACTAAGTTTATCATTGGTGAACCAAGTTCATCCTTTTTCCTTCTTTCTCAGCTGGGAAGGAATCCCCCTCCGGAATGTAGCCACTGGTGTGAGCAGAGGAGCGGTTGCAATCATGACGTCTAACTTGGGGAAGTGGGCCATGCATTCATGCAGTTTGTCTGCGCTGGCCGGCCCTAATTGTGTTTAATTCTAGATGTATCATTTCCATTTTACAATGGGTTGCTACTGGGCCCATCAGCCTATGACTTGTCACATCAGGCATAACTTAGCTCATGACAAGCACAACTGGCCACACGGTCACTTGATGTTTCCTGGTCAGATGCTCCACGTTATCCAGTAGCATACCAAATTTATTTTTCAAAAGACATATAATTATGAGCTTCAGAGGGCATGTCCTTGTTCCTTAACCCTAGAGATCTGTTTTATGACTTTCCTATTAGGGTTTGCAATAACATCTGCCAGATTATATGACTCCAGTGGGAGGGCTGCTTTCACTGTGGCATGAACTTACTATCTAGCACTTTTCTGTTCTAAGCTCCACTTAAGGCCAACAGCATTATATGTCCCTTGGTAAAGTGTTGGGACAGTGTCACAAAGTGTGAAATATGCTATCTCCAGAACCTAAGGATGCCTGTCAGGGTCTGAATTTCCTTCTTATGACTGGGGAGTGTAAGCTGCAACAGTTTCTTCTTTACTTTGGAGTGGATTTCCCTGCATTCCTCAGACTACTAAAATCTTCACTGATATAGAAGATTCTGAATTTCCATGAAGTTTTCTTTTATCTTCTGGATAAAACATGCCTTACCAAGGTTTGCCACTTACTGGATATCTGTCTGATAAACATGAAGTCATCAAATAATAGACTACAGATGTTCAGCAGAATGTCCAGACAGTTCAGGTCCCTTAAGAGGACAGCAATGAGAACGAGGGGCAAGACCATAAATTGGTATTATTGTCTAATCCAAGTGAATGCAATGTGCTTGTGTTCTCTTCCTCTCTAATAAAGATGGATTTGCAGATCAACAGCTGGAAATTATGTATTTGAAGGTTGGTTGAGTTTGTGGCAGTTCTGTCATTCATTAGCATTTACCTGACTTTTATAGGGGCCAGAGTCTTGCCCATCACCATCCCTTTTGCTATCAGAGAGTCCAATTCTGATGGCCTGGAGGTTGTCTGGGAAAAAATGTTAAACTGTACCTCAGTTGTAACATAGGTCTCAACCAACATTAAAGACAGCTCTGTCACTGGGGTAATCCTTAAGAGTTATTCCCCTGTAAGGCAAGTGGCTGTGGCTTTGTACTGTCTATGTTGATCACTCCCTGGATGTGAGCTAGCCCCAAGTAAGCAGGTATGACCTTGGAGGGAGCAACTCCCTTCACCAGTAATTAAGTCCAATTGAGGGATTCAGGTGTGAGTCATCAGCAGACAAGACTTCTAGTAGGTAGAGAAATAGTGCCTCAGTCCTGAACTGGAGATCCTGATGCCACATGAGAACATCCACTATAAGCAATATGCCAATAAGACTAAAAATATAGAGGAAAATCATCTTACCAACTATACCATTACCATCTTCTCTGGGGCCTCTGAGGGGATAAACATCTCTGATATGCTTCAGTTAACATTTTTAGGAGAATGAATAAATGGATTGTAGGATTTGTTCTTGCAAAGATTTAGACCATCAAAAGAAGGAAATATTTGGGAGAAAATAATGGAGATATTTGAGTCCTCTGATCTTAGAAAAGTAGGCTCTGAAAACTTCTAGTGTCTAAGACATTTCTGGAGGTATTTATCCCCTACGAGGACAAAAGATCGAACTCCATAAACTCTTTTATGTCTTGGACTTAAATGTTACATATCTTTTGTAAGAGTTTTATTCTTTTGCGTACTAAACAAATCTCTGCCATGTTCATAGTTCTTGGTGATTTTTAAAATGTAATACTATACAAGTACATGCTTGTATACAGAAAGAAAGAAAAAAAAATATGTGCAGTAGCATTTGCAAATGACCAAAGCTGCCCACTCAAATCTCCGACACCCCTTGAAATGCTTAATAGACTACTGAGAACATGTACATCAACTTTTTTCCTCATCATATTATAGATAGCAACACCAAAAACAAGGACTTTAGAACATTTTGAGGAAATTATTTGAGCTTTCAAAATCTTTATTCTTCATGAAAATATATTTAGAGGCTTTAACCCAAGTAAAAATTAAAAACAGTTCAAAACATAGCTTTAAATAATACAATTTCAGTAGCTCTTGAAATGTAAAAATATTTTCCAAAGAGTTTAGCTTCTCTGTCCCTTCCAGAACTGTGTCAAGTAAGCATGAATTATTTTACATACACACACCCTGTATATGGGAACTGGGGCAGATGTTAAATTATTTTGTTAGAACATGCACAGCTAATGAGAACCCCTCCTAAAGCCTAACCATAGTTTTTTGCAGCCAAATCAGTGTTGCTTACCTATACCATATAGCCATTAATAAACATGATGTATACTTGACCTTCAAAAGAATAGCTTGTTTTTATGTACCTAGAAACACATTTCCCAGCAGAGAATCTATAAAACAAATAAAAATTAATTTGGGCTGGGGTTTTGAGTTTTTGTAAGTGTGAAACACAGCCACAGATCAGAATTTCTTTCCTCGGGAGGATACCTCACTTGTTTTTATCCTTGAAGCAAACACTATGGGAAAATTAGAAAGAGCTGGTTCAGCTGATTTAAAGTTATCTTAGCAAGAACATTTCCTATGTATGCCTTGCAGAAAATTCCTGAAGTTTCATATTTTGCATGATGTTAGACTTTCCTGAAACATAGGGCTATATGAGGTTTTAAAGAATTGATACTTTTAAAGTTAGAGCAATTTCCATTTTTTAAAAAGAAGATCATTTCCTATCTTTTTTATCTTGAAGAGACACTCTTTATAATGATGATTACTCTAGCTATCAAGTATTTTCTCCAGGCAAAAAAAGGGCCTTGAGCAGCACATCTGTAAACTTATCCAAACCCCACAGTCCACGTGGAAACAGACTTCAAAGCAGGGATAAGCCCTAATAAGAATTAAACACAACACTGTAATAATACTTCTTAATAATAGCACCTAACAATTATACAAAGCTTTGCACTTTCAAAGCATTTTATAATCAGTAATTAGTTTATCCACACAACATCCCTATGACTTATGTCAGTATTATTACCCTCATTTTAAAATGAGGAAACCAAGATCCAAAGTGATTAAGGTGCCTTACCCAAGGTTGCATAATGACTCAATAGCAAGTTCACAGCTCTCTTTCTTATTTTCAGGAATAACAGAGAGTAGGAATCCTTGAGGTCCACAAACCATTTGCTAAGACAAACTTGCTATTCTCCCCTCTCACCAATGCTACCCTCCTTTCTTCATTGGTTTCCATAGAATGAGGCTAAGAAACTAAGAATTTTAAACCCTGGCTGGGCACCCATAGCTCAGTGGTTAGGGCACCAGCCACGGCTGGCAGGTTTGAACCCAGTCAAGGTCTGCTAAGCAAATATGACATAAAACAAACAAACAAACAAACAAACAAACAAAAACAAACAACAAAAAAAACAACTGGGCATTGTGGTGGGAACCTGTAGTCCCAGCTACTTAGGAGGCTAAAGCAAGAGAATCGCACGAGCCCAAGAGTTTGAGGTTGCCGTGAGCTATGTCACTCTACGGTTATGGCACTCTACTGAGGGTAACAAAGTGAGACTCTGTCTCAAAATAAATAAATAAATAAATAATTTTAAACCCTTTAAAATATTGAAGGACATAATAAACTGATTTAAATCAAAGAAAAAGAAAAGCCAGAGTATTAAGAAGACAATGTGCTCTTCAATTATCTGTCATTAGGACAGATGTCTTTGTGATGGATTGCTAATTGATGTTCTGTTTTTAGTAGAGACATTGATAACACAATCTCCTCCTGTAGCTTTAGTTAATACAACTCCTTCCTCCAAAATATGATGGGGTGCTAATACCAGCACCACTACCAATAGTCAATGAATCAATAAAACATGCCTACATAGTCTTTTTCTCCTTATGATAGCGAAAAAAATTTTCCTTGATTCTTTAAGTCTGTGGATATATAAATCTAGATGAGCAAAACAGAACTATTTTTTAACTTTCAGAAATATATTGTAACATGTTCCCTATCACAATCAGTTAAGGTAGGCTAGAACGTACGTTGCCAAACAAACAACTTTAAAATCTCAGAGACAAATCTGTTATTTCTTACTCAATTTAAGTGTTCCTTTTAGACTGGTGAAAGGGCTTTGCTCCATTCCATCTTCACTCAGAGACCCAAAATGACAGAGCCATAAGCATCTCTGTCACTCTGAGAGGAGGAAAGAATATTCAAAATTGCACACCTGATCTTGAAGCTTCAACATGGAAGTGATGCAACATCCTTGCACTTCACGGGCCAAAGTAAATTACACCATCATGGCTAATTCAAGTGGTCAGAAAAGGAGAACCTGAATATATGAGAATTGCAAATAATAACTGCTTGCCTTTCTGACCACTAAATATTTTGCACATTCCCCCCTTCCTACTTTCTGCCTTGAATTGACAAATGTCAAGGCCACACTGTCTTTTGTCCAAAGAGATGTTTTCAAGCGCCTGATCTCAGCTAGCATTCTTTCCTCTCCCTCACATGGCCACTAGCAATGACTCAAAGGGTAGAGGCCCTGTTGGCTGAGAAAGCATGAAGTAGGGTAAAGAATCTATCCAATCAATAGTGGAATTGTAACACAAACAAGAGAAACCTTTTGTTGTTGTTGTTGATTTAAGCTCTGAGATCCTGGGGTTGTTATTGCAGACTAACCTGGCCAGCTCTGACCAGGCAGCAACAGTAATTGACAGCCATATTTCCCTCATTACAGTCAGATAAAAACAAGCTCAAAAAGGAAGGGATAGGAGTTCAATACAGGTGATAAAATTGACCTTGATATCCACTATGTCTAGTTCTCTCTATACCTTCTTTTCTTTCTTTCTTTCTTACTTCTCATTCTTTTTGTCCCTCCCCTTCCCTCTTCTCTTCTCCCTCCCTCCCTCTCTCTCTCTTTTTGCAAACACCAAAAGCTTCCTAAAAGCAGCCTAGTTAGAGCGAAGCTTTGAAATCAAAGATATCTCTGGAGTCATGATTCATGGTGTTTGTACAAACACCTTGTTACTTTCTGAAGAAGCAAGTAAATAAAATAATGGTGTCTACACACAGTAATGTGCATGGTTTTTGAGTTTTTCCCCAATTCTTAGGATCCTGGATTTTTATTACTATAGTAGTTATTTTAAAAGTTTATCATTTATTCATGCTTATGCTGCATCTGGCACTTTACATGCATATGTTATCACATTTAATCCTTTTTACAATACATGTAAGAGTTTTTTTATTCAGTTTACAAATGAGGAAACCAAGGTTTACTCAATTTACAAATGAGGAATAGCTTTGTCAGGACAGGCAGCTAATGAGTGGTTGAGCCAGCATAAACACTAAAGCCTATAATATTTCTTGGGTAACTTTTCTCATTTTCAGATGTGTAATTATTTACGACATGAATGTATTCACACTGGCTGTAAGCTTTCAGCATGGCTTCTGTTAAACTTTTGTGGTTGCAGTAATCTGGAGATCAACATGGAACATGAAGAGGAACAAGTCTTCAGAAACCCACCCTAAAACTCCCTGATGCCACATTGTTTGAAAAGTGCTTGTCAGATCCCAGACTTTCCCCCATGGGAGGAGCTCTGTAAGTTACACCATGTGTCACTGATACCCATTCCCACTTAGAACAGCTAACATAGATTGAGGTATTATTTTACATCCTTTATACAATTTAAATCATTTAATCCTCATTATGAGAGATGTATTCTATTATTGTCTCTATTATAAGAAAATGGAGTAACTTGCTGAAGATCACACAGCAGGAATTTGAACACAGGTAGTCTTTTTCTAGAACTTACAATGCTGCCTCTGCAAACACACACGCGTGCATGCACACACACACACACACACACCAGATACGGTAATGTTAGCTGATAGAAAGAATACTACCTCAAGAGGAAGACATCTGCTATTCTGAGTTCCTTTTTCCCTTAGCTCTGCTCATCAATTTATCCATTCATATAAATGAATAGGGCCTTCTAAGTGCCACACATTATTTTAGGTACTTGGTTTACATTGTGTTAAAAAATAAAAATAAAAATAAACAGTTGTAGAGAATGGGTTTGGCTAAATAATTTAATTACTCAAGTTGCAACTTACAAGTTGCTTTTGTCAGGATGTCATTCTTATGGCCTACTAAGGAGATTGAAGAAATTTCCCCTATGATTCCCTCACCTGCACAAATAGTCATCAGAGCAATCTTCTCTCTTCTTCATTATTATGAGAACATGACTGAGGGAATTTGGAAAAGGCTTTCTTTACCAGGGTCTATATGTATAAGGGCTCAGGATTTCAGCAACAAGCAGAATTCAAATTTGGCAACCTCATCACATCTTGACTCTGCTATGAAGCAAGGAAAGTAGATTTTAGTTTACTGTACTAGGCACAAAAGATGAGTAGATGAAGTATTTGTGTGAGCTTGTTCTTTAAAAAAAGGAACCAGGGCAGCGCCTGTGGCTCAAAGGAGTAGGGCACTGGCCCCATATGCCAGAGGTGGCGGGTTCAAATCTAGCCCTCGCCAAAAACTGCAAAAAAAAAAAAAAATAAAAAATAATAATAATAATAAAAATAAAAAAGGGAACCAGTTCTTGACAATAGTTATTTATTATCCTTTAGTTTGATTTCTAATACTTTAAGTATAAATAAGCATCACTGAAGCAACCTAAATTAGTCTTATATATGGAGAGGCTGCATGGTGGATTACATTCATAGTACCCAAAGACAGGTAAGATCACTTTGCGTTCAGTCAACCTAAGATAGGGACCAAACCATTGATGTTTGTATCCCCATGACGGGTAAGACTGACACTGCAAGAGCAGACAACCTAAGACAGGGGCTATGTTTATCCGCCATACAAAAAACAAAAGAGGGAATTGTTGGTCCCTGCCATGTGCCTGAGGCCTAGTGCAACTTCTGGAGCCTGACTAGAAGTAGATCCATTGAGCTACTTCCGCGTAGCAGTGACTCAGCAAGGCCTGGCCTGAAACTGCCTGTACCTAGATAACAGGCAACGTGGTACCATGCCATTTGCCCAACCCTGTCACACACCTCATCCCCCGCCTTCTTTCCCCGTCCCTTCCCCACGCTCTATACAAGTGACTGCTTGATGCAATAAAGTTGAGTTCCTGCTTGAAAATAATAATAATAATAATAAAATAAAATAAATAATTGTCTCAAGAAAATGTTCTCCTGAAACTAAAAGCCACCCACTTTGGCCAGGTATCTCAAGCCACCCTGGAATATTCTGCCCTTTTCTTGAGCAATTGTTTGCTAACAAGTCATTTGCTTTAATTCTTGCCCTGATCCATTATTTTATTTATTTATTTATTTTCTCACAAGAGTCAGAATGATGTCAATGTACATCAACCCAGTTATACAACTTCTCTCTATAAAACTCTCCTATTCCTTCCTGATATATCCAGAAAATAATTCCAAAGTCTTATTCTGTCACATAACATGCTACCTGACCTGGCCCCTGCCTCTGTCTCAAATGCTATTTTTACTCTTTTTAGGTTGGATATCCCTTGCACTTTACGGGAATTGCATTTGCTAGACTCTTTACGTGTAAGCAATTTAGGAAAATCCAGATTGTA
Source organism: Loris lydekkerianus (assembly GCA_963574355.1). NCBI lineage: Eukaryota > Metazoa > Chordata > Mammalia > Primates > Lorisidae > Loris > Loris lydekkerianus. Next base: position 21,026 of record CAUYPK010085742.1, on the reverse strand, counting down.
TGCATGAAGTGACAAGCAGATATCCATGTGTGTATTGTGAGATAGTGATTTTTACAGTATTTATGAAATGTGAACTCAGATTTTCCTTTTGTGATGCCTGGAGTCACTAGATAAACTGAATAACATTATGGTTTTGTGTCAGGCCATGGGGTGTACACATTTCCTTCTTTTCAAATTACAAAACCATATAGTGAAATAAAAGGAGGTAGAAGAAAAAAAGATTATCCAGAGGACCATAAATATAAATATTAATATATGTTACCTTTGTAGAAAGTACCAGGTCTTTTTTTGGTGGCCTGTGGTATTACAAGAGTCTCATAATCTCCTTTGGAGAATACCTGATATCCACATTATTCTCCAGAATTTGGAGTCATTGATTCAGCAATAATCCACATTGCTATATTGCAAAGCTGAGAAGAACAGAGAGCTGGGGGCTACATAAGCCCATTTCTAGTCCATTATTAGGACTTGGTTCTTGTCTATAACACTGCAAAAAGCAGCTTAAGATGGGCTCTTGGATTTAAGTGTGAACTACACAGCTCAGTGAAAACTGAGAAATAAAGGATCTAAGAAATGACATAGTCTGCTTTATTTTTTTTTAACATTGGAAAGGGAAATAACTCCTCCTAGACATCTTTTTCCCCCTTAGGAAAAGATAGAATATCAACTAAACTGCCAGGACAGAGAGCAAGTTTAGAATGGCAAGGAGTCTTAATCCAAGAGCTGGGAACAGACTGAGTTGATCCATACACTGAGGAACAGTATGTGTGAATAGGGATCAAGTAATGGGATAAAAGAGTCCAGAGCCAATAATAGAGGTAGGTTTACCAGCTACCTAGATTTAAAAGCAGGGGAATACAGTCACTGGATGTTTGTAACTAGTCCTGGCTTATTAGTGCACTTTTTTCTTTTGTCTTTAGGAACTTCATAATTTCTGTTCTCTTAACCAAGAATAGGATGATTTAATTATAAAGTATAATGTTATTTCCTTAGAAGGCTTTTGGTCATGAATACATAGAGGCAGGGGCAAGATGGCAAACAGGAAGGGCCCACACACGCCACTCTCGAGGAGCAGGTGGAAAGTTGCAGGTGTGGATGCCCCTCTATAGATGGGCAGTCTAGAAAAGAACATTGTGAGTCACCAGGGAAGTGATGGAGGGCATTCAGAGTGAAGAAGAAGGTGACAAGGTCATCCATTCTCCAAGGTCACAGGTACCTGGGGAAAACATCCACATTGGGAAAGGACAGGAGGAGGGACCCCGGGACTCCATGCTCCCGTGAGAGGCGCTTTGGTCTGAGCTGGGGTGGGGTGGGTGCTTCCACCAGCAATGCAGCCCTCCAGACTGATCAGGGAGCTGCTGGAGTTCATGTATTGTCATTGGGCCAGAGAGAAGGCACAGCAGGAGCTTAGCGTCTTGCACTTGCAGGTGGCCAAAACTGACAGCATTCTGTGCCCAGACAGCCAGGTCTATTCAGGTCAGCTTTGCTGCAGCCAACACCACGGTGGGTATGCCTGTACCCATTTCCCAAGGATGTGCAGAGGGTCAACTGACAGGATGCTGTATCTTAAATCACCTTATAAATATTAGTTGGTATTCTTATCCAAAACTAATACCCAAAGCATGGAATTAATCTTTACTTAAATAAACATTAACTACTGTAAACAGAAACAAATTTGCTAGATAAATGTGCATGTTTCCTAAATTTATGAATAAGTGACCTTCAGCCATGGACACAAACAGTTGAGAGAAAGGAAGAGAAGTTTGTTTAGGAAGGGAAGTCTTCACAGAAAAAAGGATGGGTTTTCATCCGTTAGAAAGGATTCAGAAAGACTGAGTGGTCCCAAGAAAATAAAATTGACAGCATCGATTTTAATCCTGGTCCATCGAGAAAAGCCTTAAGAAGAAAAACTACTAGTAAGATATTATAATTTTATCAACCATCTATTCCCTTGATGCAATTAACTTTAATTTGTAAACAGCGTCATAATGACTTTTACATCAGAATTTATAGTAAAAGCTCTCTAAATTTTCATCATAGGATATTGTGCAAAATCCCACATCTTGTAAACATAATTATAAATATTAGTTGATAATCTCATTTAAAACTAATACCCGGAGCATGAAATTAATTTTCACTTAAATAAACGTTAACTGAAATAGGAATCTATGAGTTTTAGTCTTTGATCTTTCAGAGGGACGTGAAGTGAAAGTGACAAAGGAAAACAGTATTTTTAGAAACATGTATTTTCCAGGGTTCTCTAATGTGAAACACATAGTTAAAAAGTATTAAATTAAATTTATGAGGAAGATTAGTGGATCTCTACAAACCTCAGTTTGAAAACACACTTTAATGCCAATTGTTTCTTGGTTAAAGGTGACAAGCAAGGGTAAAGTGACAGTACGTACTTTTTCACAGTTTCAGCTGTAACTTTTTTTGTGAAATGCATGATTGCACGTTATTAACCATCCTTTTATTTTATTGTCTTAAGACACTAGCATAGATAGTTGGTTTTCCCTATAATGAGCAAAGCTGCTAATCAATAATTAGCGTGCAAATTATTGCGTGCAAAGCTGGCCATCTTCAAAATTACTTCTATATACTTGAACATTAAGACCCAGAGGCAAGTGCTGCACTGTCTCTATTGTTGAAAGATGCTCATAAAAACCTAGAAAGGTGAGATACATTTTCATTTTATTGTTCTTTAGTTATTTAATATCTGCCTACCACGGTTTCTAAGTTCATGGAATTGAATTATTTTAGAGTACATAAAGTGCATAAATTTAGTGATAGGAAATCTATTTTAGCTTCCTGTAAATAACTGCCCCCGGTGATGACACACTCCGTTTATGTTTGAGGATAACTCACATGAAAATAGTTTTCATAAAGTTGATCAAATCTCATCTCCCTGAGACTGAATGGGAGAACTTTTAACAATTCAAGCACATCTATAAAATTTAAAGAAAAGGACTAAAATGGAAATATTTATTTAATAAGCGAGAGTCACAGGCAGCATTTTATAAACTTTGGTTTTTTCCACCTTGCCGTTTTAAGAGCAGACACACATTTTAAAAGATACTAAGTACAGGAAAATAACCTTAATAATTTTCAAGAATTTTATGTCAATAAATAGATACTTTAAATACCAGAAATTGAAGAGTAAATTTCAGGTGTAATTAACCATTTATTGTATATGAAGAAGATTTTAAAAATAATTTCCCCCCAAATTTTAGGTTTTACAAGTTCAAACCCACAAAAAGTTGAAATAATTATAAAATGAAGGTTTGCAACATGAGAACTTAACCTAAATTCACTTACGATTAAGGTTTTGTCATGTATGTCCTCTTTCTGTGTGTGCACACACGCACAGAGGCATAGATGTGGGTACAGATGTCTGTTTTATACAGGGTAGCCACAAAGTTCATGTGCAAACTGCACACTATTTTAAATTGCACATGAACTTGATGGCCACCCTGCATATGTTTTACTTTATTTTGCTTTTGCTGAACCATTTTAAAGTCCTAGAAAGTAAAAAAAATTATCCAAGAAAGGGCCGCACCTGTGGCTTAGTGAGTAAGGCACCAGCCCTATATACCGAGGGTAGCGGGTTCAAACCCGGCCCCCGCCAAACCGCAACAAAAAAAATAGCCAGGCGTTGTGGCAGGTGCCTGTGGTCCCAGCTGCTCAGGAGGCTGAGGCAAGAGAATCGCTTAAGCCCAGGCGTTGGAGGTTGCTGTGAATCTTGCGATGCCACAGCACTCTACCCAGGGCGGTAAAGTGAGACTATCTCTACAAAAAAAAAAAAAATCCAAGAAACTTCATTCTTGGATAACACAACATTCATCTTCTCAAAACCATTCTCTTATATAGCAACAATGTCAATATCACTGTAAGAACACTAATTTAATACTATCATGTAACACACAGCACATATTAAATATCCTGACTAGTTCTCAAGATGTCTTTTCTTTTGCAGTTTTTGGCCGGGGCTGGGTTTGAACCCACCACCTCCAGCATATGGGGCCAGTGCCCTACTCCTTTGAGCCACAGGTGCCACCCTCGAGATGTCTTTTAAAACTGTTTTGTTGTTTGTTTGCCTGGTTGCTTTGTTATATTTTACAATCAGGATCCATTCAGGAGAGCCTCTTGTTTTGTATTGCACATAATACTACACCCTTAGGACTTCGGTAGCCCATGGTTTAAATCCAGTACAATATTTATGACCAGAACTACTGGTTAATTAAAGGGTGAAGGAATGTTAACTCATTCAAGCACTTTAATCTCTATTGAGGGCCTATTACATGCCAGGGGTTGTTCTAGGCTTGAGGATTTTAGTGGTGAACAAGACAGAAAAGCCCTGGTCTTCATGGAGCCTGAGCTAGTCTGAAGACAGAAAGATAGATAGATGCAGAGCTATATAGCCACAAAAATATGTAAAATAAAATATATACAGAAGTAATAAGGACTATGAATGAATAAAACAGAATACTCTGATAAAATGTAGTTTTGCTCTCTGCTTTGAGTTAGTAGGTTGAGAAAGTGTTGTTGATAAAAGATTGTCAGCCACTTAAAGAGCTGGGATAAGAGTCATCCAGCAACGGGAGCATTTAGTACCAAAGCCCCAAGTCATTCATATGCTTAATGAATATGCTAAGAAAGGGATCATGTTTATATGATGTAATCCTCTGGGCAGTCCTGTTAGAGATGTTCTATGACCTGGAGTTTATATTAAGATGTAGTTTTCTCTAGAGTTCAGAAAATTATTCTGCATGAGTTTATGAGTTCAGGACTTAATAACTTAATAACAGTCCCAAGCTACACTTTTGACTATACCACTTACTTGCTGTGGAATATCTGCCGTGTGGTGTAGCTGTACAGACTTAGTTCCCTACATGTAACTCTGAAGTGGCCTCCAGAGGTCTCTTAAGAGGACAAAAACCTGGTAGTGCTTATAAAGTGCCAAGTGCTAAATTCTATTCTCCCTCTTACATGTTCAGTCCGATGCAAGCAATACTTCGATTATTTTAGAGAGTTACAATATGATGGTAATATGATAAATGTTCATTATTTCTCCTGAAAATATTTTTAAAACAGGAAAAGTTGTAATGGTTTATAGTGTATACATATAGAATCTTCTAAATTTAGAAAAGTATTGAAATTGAATGTTATAAATTTTTGTTATATTTTATGTGGAAATTCTAGGCCAAAGCAACAAAACCAGGAAAAATTAGTAGTTACTTGTAGAATAATTATTGACTCTAATACTAAAAAGAAATATCCTCTACTTGTGGAACCTCTGGAATGATCTGGGAAGGAATTTTCTTTAAAAAAAGAAAACAAAACAAACAAACAAAAAAGAAACCTGAGCTGGGCTGGGTGGCTTACACCTGCAATCCTAGCATTTTGGGAGGCTGTGGCTAGAGAATACCTCCCGGCCAGGAGTTAGAGACCATCCTGGGCAACAAAACTCTTTTGTAAATAATAATAATAGGGCCAGGCAGGTTAGTTAATGCCTATAATCCTAGCACTCTGGGAGGCCAAGGTGGGTGGATTGCTTGAGCTCGAGAGTTAGACACCAGCCTGAGCAAGACCAAGACCCCATCTCTCAAAACCAGCTAGGCATTGTGGTGGGCATCTGTAGTCCCTGCTACTTGGGAGGCTGAGACAAGAGGATTGCTTGATCCCAAGAGTTTGAGGTTGCTGTGAGCTATGACACCACAGCACTCCACCTACCCAGGGTGACAAAATGAGACTATATCTCAAAAAAAAAAAAAAAATCATATCCTAAAGAATAACAGTAATACGGTGTGGGTAAAATGAAGCCTTGCTTTTTGCTCTGCTTCTGCCACTGTATTACCATGGGGTGACAACTAATGTTCAGTGTGACATTGACAGGTCACCTATCCCTCCTAATTTGTTTCTTCATTGGTCAAACATCAGGGTTAAGCTGGCAAAGAACACAGGCAGATCGAACAAGAACCAAATTCAATGGGAAGATGAGTTTGGTATATCTATAGTGTTTTTTAACTTTTCAGAGGAGACATCTTAAAATTGGCATATTTCACATAAAAATCTGTTATTCCTGTCTTGTCTTGAAAGATGGAATGATCTGAGAAAGGTAACTCTACATTTTTATTTACCAACAGCATGTTGGAACTAAATAGTTACTCCCCCCCCCCTTTTATTTTTAGATAAGGTATGCGCACTCCAGTGCTCACCATTCACAGAATATAGGCAATGTGCCCACTCCTGACCCATTGGAGCCAAGTACACGAACTGCCTGGCTCTACTAGAATTTAAAATTGGATCCTGACCTAAAGGATCTCTCAGTTCCTTTCAGTTATGACATGCAGGTTTTACAAATGTGAATGGAAGTATACTAGCCAAGATAAAATAGTACTAACCTTTTTGTGGTTGAAAGGTCAAGGCTGAGAAGCCATGTCTATCTGGGGGTCTATCATTTTAATAATAGCCAGTAATGTTTATTTAGTATATTGTCTGGTGCTAGAAACTCTGTTAAACACTTTATATGCCATACCTTATTATCAAGTTTGAACATCAAGTTTAAATATCCTATGCTTTTCACATGGAGAACTGAGTTTTGAGAGGCAAATAGCTTGCTAAACCTACATCATCTGGTAAGATTAGAATGGACACTACAATTCTGGCATGTAGTATAGAAATTGCATTCCTCATTAGTTTGGTAGTGCTGCCCATTAGCTACCCATGAAACCTTGGAGAACGTCATTCGATTCTGTGTAACTCTGTTTTTCACAGTTGGAATTGACATTATCTATCTCACAGGTTGCTTATGATGATTAAATGATAGACAATACGTGAAAATATCTGAATGTAGGAATAGGTATATAATAGGGACACAACAAATACCTGCACCTGTTTCTAGCACTTCCATAGTACCTGTGGTAGATTCTGGGATAGAACGTCTCCAGATTGCAAACCATCTAATAGTTATATGAAAAATGCCTGAGGCTTTCACTGCAGTTAGCCAAAAAATTATTTACAGACATTAGAAAGATAGCATCAGGGCACCTTTCTAGAAAAGAATAAATAAATGCTTTCACTATCAAGTCTCCACTTTGATAGAAACAGCTATTTTGAATAAACACCAGCTGGAAAAGATTTACAGCATGTGTAAATCTACCATTGATCCACAGACTTCATCAGCACAACCTAAAGTCTGGAAAGAGGGAAGATACAGTCTGATTCAACCAGTGCAAGATAAGGCTATGGGAGTAGACAGAGCAAACAAACAAGTCTGTGGGTATTTACCGCACGTGAAATGGTTGTCATATGATGCTGTGATCCAGCCTGTGCTCTGCTCATGCAAATGGTTCAAGTCACGATTTATTCCCAAGCTTTCTGCAGAGAAGCGTGTGCAGGAATGCCTGCTGTTTAAGAAGACTCTGTGAGCCAAATTTAAGATGCAGGTGCTTAAAGAGACATTTTCTAATTTAGTATAAAGGATACCTATATACAGACATATACATTATTCTTAATGAAATCTTTTGCTCCATTTCAAGTAATCTCAACTCAGTGAGGTATGCTTTGTTTTTCAAGAGAAAGTAAAACATATTTCTACTTTAAGAGTAAATAATATCAATTATTCCACAGATTCAAATAATATAACATTATACAGGGTAGACATAAAGTTCACGTGCAATTTAAATTAGTTTATTCATTTAGTTCATGGGTTAGCTAGCAAATTATGTTCTGCTCGTCAAATGCTTCCTGTTGCCTGGGTTTATAAATACAGTATTGGAATACAGACGTGCTCAAAAGGGGAAGGGAGGGGGGAGGTTTGGGTGGAAGGAGGGTAATGGGTCAGGCCACATCTATGGTGCATATTTTTATCTATAATGAAAAAATAAATAAATAAATAAAATAAAATAATAAAAAAAAAATAAAAAAAAGAAACTCTGATTGTATGAGGTTTTCTTTTCCAACTTTATTTTTAAAGATATTCTTCTATTATTTTCCAAATTATATTGTTTTTGATGAGAAATTACTAGGTTTCTTTTTTAAATTGCTGCTTCTCTGTGAGTAATTATCCTTTGTTTTGCTATGGTGAGTCCAAGTATGGTTTGGGTTGCCTTTATCCAGAATGGGATTTAGAAAGCCTTTTGGATCTGTGTGATATTTTTGTATGATTTGGAAAGAAATTCAACTACTGTTTATGCTAATATTTTTCTACCCTAGTCTCTCTCTCCCTCTCCCCTCTTTCTGGGTCTCAACTTGCATATACTATAGAACTTCTGTAAGTTGACCACGCCGGGACTGTAAATAACTGGTCAACATACACAGGTGGTCAACATAAGGAACCAGGCCTACTGTACTGATACGCACTTGTGGTGCATGTCCAGTCTATGAAGATTAGGTCCACCTAAGGGGGTGGTTGGTGTAGAGAGGTGGTCAGCTAGGGAGGTTCTATGTATCTTTGATATTGATTATCATGAATATCTTAGGCATTTTTTCATTGTTCTTTCCTCTTTATGCTAATCTTTCCTTTTTTTACTCTTAACAATTTTTTTATTAAATCACAACTGAGTACATTAATGCATTTATGGGGTACAATGTGCTAATTTTATATACAATTTGTAATGCTTACATCAAACTGGTTAATGTAGCCTTCACCTCACTTACTTAATTGTTGTGTTATGACATTTATACTCTACTCTTAATAGATTTGCCATGTACCCTTGCAACATGCACCATAGGTGAGGTCCCACCGATTTACTGGTGGTTTCCAATATGCTCGTAAGCCAACTAGAGGAATTTTTAATATATTTTATTTCAGTTCCAGAATTTCCATGTTGTTTTTATAGTTTTCATTTTTTACTGATGTCTTACTCTCTTCATTCATTATGTCCAACTATTGCTGTATTTCCTTAGATCATAATGCAGTATCTGTTTAAAAATTATTTTCTGCCAATTTCAATATTTCTATCATTTCCAAGTTCCTTTCTATTGCTGTGTTTCTAGTTATGTAATAAATTAGTTCTATAATTTTGGTACAATGTGTTAAAGAATCTATATTTTTATTATATACTTTAAAAACTGTGGATTTCTTTTCTCTTAGAAGGAAATTAAATTCCACTAACCTATTTGAGATGTATCTGTATGCTTTGGTAGCAGATGTTTACACAGTCTACACTTGGACCTATTCGGTTGAATACTCAGGTATTCCCAGCACCCCACCTCTGCTGTGGCTACAGGAAGCTCTTCTTCTTCTCTACAGTTTCCTGCCTTCAGGGCTTCTGTTCAGCCACAAATCCCTGGTGGCTGTGCTCTTCCAAGCATCAGCACAGCCTTAGTACATATGTAGCCAATGTAGCCAAAGACTTCAGCATAACGCAAATGTTCAGAACTGTTTCTGCACAAATGCCAGCTGCCCCCTTTCCCAAAACTCTCATTTCTGCCTCCTCACCTGCACTTGGCTTACCACTTTCTCCTTATATACTCTGGAAATTGCCTCTAGGCATACAGCCACCTTGCTATGTTGTTTGTTTCCTATTTCAGAGATCACATTATCTAATACCTAAGAGGCCTTGTTTCATGTAATCTTAGTTGTCGAAGAGAGAGGGTTATTCTGGTATCACGTATTCCATGATGGCCAGAATCAGATATATTTCTCATCCATTTTAATGTCCGTGTTTTTTAATGTTGGGTCCTAAAACCCAAATGTAAAGGGACGAGCACTTTTCTTCTATTCTCTGGAAAAACTAATGCAATACTACTATTATTTAAAGAGTTAGTAGAATTCATTGTTAAAATAAGTTTGGGATTTTCTTTGTGGGTACTTTTTGATTATAAATTCAATTTCTTTCATTGGTTTAAGTGGTTGAAGGGACTATTAAGTAATTAAAAACAAAATTACAAGGGCCCTGAAAAAAATAGTTTTCTTCAAAAAAAAAAAAAAAAATGTTTAACTTGAGACTTTCACAAATCCTGACATCCATTGCTTCAAAGCTCTTCGCATTGTGAGGCAAATTCTCTGTTCTCAGGCAAGCTATCATCTGTGTGTGGGAATAGAGAGACATGCACAGGCATGAACTGAAGAAGTATAGCACCCACGCAATCTTTCTAAAATATACTTGAAATGTTTCAGCAGCTTGAGAGATGAATGAACCTTCCGAACCAGTGTTTCTATAGAAAGAAGGAATGAAAACAGGCAATATGTCATGAAAATTGTACATGAAGGAGCAAGCTACATGAAAAGTGAAAGAACATTCTGCAAAATAACATGATGTAATTCACAGCATATATATTCTCGTTTGTTATTATATAATTATTGCACATAGATCAAAGATTAAGATTAGATCTAAATGGTGATAAGATGTATCTAAAACAATGTGACGTGAAACTTACATAAAAGATATAGGCATTGACTCTTCCCATTGCAAATGACACAAATTCAACTCAAACCAACTTAGGTGAAAAGGCATTACATGTTAAGCAAAGTTTATGGGAAGCCATTGATTTAGACCAGCCTTCTGCACTGAGTCCCATCTATCCAGTCCAATCCAGAATGGGGGGACTTCTGCCAAATGCCACACAATCAAAATTGAGTTTCATATGAACTAGTTTCCCCAAAATGGAGATTGCAGTCAACCTGAGTCAGCACAATACAGAAGCTGCTTCTGTTTTAACCCCAAATGGCAAGTAACTTTGAAACAACCCATCTGCCTCTCATCCACTGCGCCTGCCTTCCTCAGCCCTTTTCTGTCTACAAAGCCAATTTCCTACCACTCAGCTTATGGGAATTGTACTTTATAGACTATATGAGAACTACATAGCCAACTAACTACCAACAACAGACATTTAAATATTTCATGTGTGTGTGTGTGTGTGTGTGCGTGCGTGCGTGTGTGACAGAGAGAGAGAGAAGGATTGAGAGACAGAGAGAGAGACAGAGAGATCCCCACATATTTAAATTTAGGTCTAAAACTATGTTGAAAGCAGAACATATCCAAGCATATCTTACAGCTTCTGGAATTTTTGTTCTGTTTTTTGTTGAATCCAAACAACTTCAATAATAATAACAAAAAGTTTGCAAATTCTAGACTATATGACTTGAGAAAAAAATGAGGATTTGTAGATAGTATTATTTTAAAAACATGAGTTTTTCCCACCTTCGTTAGATGTCATAGTTTTTAGGTGTCTCACTCAACTGAGAAGGAGACGTGGGGTGTGGAGCGGCTGAGCTGGGCTACGGTAGAGACAGGGCGATGGAGGAAACAGTGACCAGGAAGGGCTGGGATGGAGATTAAAAGCACAGGCCAGGGTAGTCGTGATAGACCTGAATGCCTGATTAAAGAAAATGCATCGGTACTTTAGTTAGTGAACAAAAAGAGAGACCAATAAAATTTAAAATTTTTTCTTTAGGCAGTGAACAATGGAAACAGGCAAAGTCTGCTTCAATATGTTACATGAGACAAAAGAGCAGAAGCTTTATTATTTGAGTTTAGTGCACACTGCTCTTCAGGTTTCCTTTGCAGGGAAATCCTTCAATATCCTGTTTCCTTCAGTTCTGTATAATTAATTCTGGTATTATCAACCAAACTCTAAAAGTAGAAATGTCTAGAAATGTAGCCTACATTCTAAATCTCAACTTAAGGTCACAAGTAGCTTTCTTTCACAGCTTCGGGATGTGTATCTCTTGATCAAGTACACCTGAGGTCTTAAAGTTCTTGCAAGTGGATTATAAGTGAACAGGACGGACTAACAGCGTACCTTGAAGCTGTAACTCTTCGTTAAATGACCCTGTATAGCAACATTAACTGAAATGTACTATAAATTTAAACTGTTTCTTTCTTGTTAAGTTTATAGCAGGATTACTGTACACAATTTCTGCGCAGACCTTGAGCCCTGAGGCTGATTTACACTTAAGTTTTCTGTGCATTGTGCCTCCTCTGCATGCTACATTCTCACTTATTCCTGGGAAATTCACGTTATTCCAAGGCTTTTACTCACACCTGCATGTACATAAAATATAAGAAAGTTTTTTCAGCTATTGGACAATGATTTTTTTTTTTCATTTTATCCTTACGTCATAAAATTATCTTATGATTGGGTTGGTGCTTCACTTGTTTATTTTAAAGCTGTAAGAATTAGAGAAAAAGCTGCCAGCACTAATCATGCCTAGAACCATCATCCCTTTTCCTTTTTGTTTGTCCACAATCACTTTTCTCCTTTTTCTGCGGTAAAATTATTTTCAATACTTAGTTCGAGTATCTTGCATCAGGTAACAATATCATAAACATTCAACAAACTGGCAAGGTGAGAAACTGGGAAAAAACATGTCTAGATACTCACAGCAATAAACTCTAAGTTACAATTACTTTTCACAAGAGGGAGAGCCACTCTAAGGACAAAGCATATTTTTCCTTTCAAGGATAAAGGATATGTGCAAGGAGGAAGGGTCATGAGTCAGTGTGCCTGTGCATTGAAAAAGGAAGATAGAAAAATATTCAGTGATAATATCTAAAGGCAAAATGCAAAATATATAAAGTGCTTTTCCTCAATAAGTGGGAGTTTTAAAATTTTTTAACCATCTTTTTTTTTTTAAAAAAGAAAAGTTTATTTCCTGTTATTTTTAGCTATTCAAAGTTGTCTAATATTGTACAATGGATTTTTATTACGGAACAAAACAAACATCTGTCTTCTGTACAGAGGATATAGGATCAAGTCCACCTGAAAGCCGTGGGTTGTGTAGTCTGTGCTGTTAAATGAATGTGAATGGACGTTGAGCATGTGTTCTTCATTGACTGTTGTGACTTCAGTGCTATTCTGTTTCTTTTACCCATTTCTGCTAGAATTTATTTTGGTTTTCACAGCCATTTCAAAACTTCATTACATACCTCACACCCAACACTGGCCTTTTCTTCATCAATAGATGACACTGTTTGCTAATTTAGACAGCTGGAATTCATAAATGAACACTGTATAAATCTCTCTTACATGAGATATAGTGATAACTCAACATTAATTATTAGCATTATTTTGTGTCACTGATGATTTCCGTTATGTTATTAATGACACTATTATTCCTAATATTCTCTATTTCTGTGGAAACCCATGAGTGAGGAACCAGCTCCAGGGACAAGTAACTGTTTCCCTGAAGAGGAAATTGCATCCTCAGCCCCCAACCTGCCCAGATTAAACATCGGTCCTCCCTGCCTTAAATTGCATCAGGTTTTGTTTATCCTCGATGTCACTCTAACAAATCCTTGCTCTGAGGAATAATATGGCACTTAGGAATATAACACAAAGGTAGACTCGTTCAGAGTTTTCCTTCTAGATAGATGGGCATTCCCCAGAAATTCACATAAAATTTGCATTACTTGGGCTTGCTGAAAAACATACATTGAACCATTAAAATTAAAACCAGCATATTAGCTTTATGAAACAGAGACAATTCAAAGACAGAAATAAATACACTAAAAAATAAAGTTAAATAGACAGTAAAATATACATTATAACACAAATTTGCAAAGGGAAGATTAATATTTGTATCTTAATTATTAAGGTTAATCGTTTCCATTTCTTTATGAAAGTGTATGTAGAGGTAGGTTCAGATAATGAGAAAGTAATCAAAGGTGCTAGAAAAGTATACAATTGAATCATAGATCCTCAGACTCAGATGGGTTGCATAGTTGAATGTTTACAAAATTATCAACTACCAGATTTCAGCAACTCTAATATTTCTGTGTTTCAGCACTTTGACAGCATTGAAATAGTGATTCATCTTTCAGTGACTACCACATCATAGCCTTATTCTTTCTTAGGGGTGAATAAAATAATTGTGTATTTTATCATCAAGATACCTTGATTTTGCTGAAGAATGGCATATATAAAAGCAGGTAATGCCTTATCTGATCTAGGGCAAGAAAGAATTTCTAAGCAATATAGAAAATTCTCTAATAGCATAACAAAGCCAGAATCCATAAAGAAAAAAGCTATATTGGATAAAAATGCAAAAAGTGTATTAAAAGTCCAACAACAAGGGGGGGGGGGGAATGTTGCACTGTAAGTGACAGAGATTCTAAATAATATTTTTTAATTTAACATAATTTCATACTTAAATGTTAGAAGACTAGTATAGATAATTCCAGAATTCTCTTTATACTGATGTTTCAAATGTCAACCTTCCCACATTTGCTTTAGTCTTACCTCTTTCTGTAGAAAGATAGATACGTAGACAGATGAATATGACGATGTTAGTCAGCAGACATACATATAAGACGTATATGTACCCTTTGGGAATAAATTTGCATAGAAAATATCCCTTAATAAATTATCCAGGATATTCTCATACACAATCATAGGACAATACTAAAAATAATAAAATTAAAATTGATACAAAACTATTAGTTAATTGATAGACATTATTAAAAGGCAATAATTTTCTCAATAGGAATAAATCCCAGATTATGAGTTGCATTTGGGTATTGTGCTTCTTTCATTTACTTTCACCTGAAATATTTCTTTAATTTTACTTTGTCTTTAATGATTTTTATTTTTTCTGAGTATAGGTATATTATTTATTAAAATCTCCCTTAATTTGAATTTTCAAGTGTTTCCTCACTATTAAAAAAACATCATTCATTTTTGTCAGAAATATACCAGAATTGGTGATGTGTTTTTCTCGTCACCTTCCATCAGAAATCAGATGAGAATATCAGCACAGAATATCAATGAGCCTTGATACTGATGATGTCAGCCACTTGATTAGATTGTGTCTGTCATATTTCTACAGTATTGAAAACTACTGTTTTCCATTTTGTAATAGATAAGTATCTTGTATGCAGGTATTTTGAGAATATGTAAATATTCTGTTGCTCATAGCAAATATCCTGTTGCTCAGGGCACTATTTTCCCCTACGATCTATTTGTAACTATTAGTTGATATTGGTGACTTTTACTTCCTCATAACAACAGAGGATTGTAAAGACCTACCAGGTGCTAGAAAGACTCCAATTCCAAATTGCAGAAAAAAGAAGGTTCAGATAGGAGACTGTCTCCCCACCTTCCAAGGTGTATCAGGAAGGCTGCGGGCAGGCATGTGTGTGAAGGAGGCAGGTGACACACTGCGTTGGATCAGGAGGGATCAGGAAAGCAGCTTCCCAACAGGGGTAGTCCTGAAACTGAGTCGTACATTGCATGGAGGGAGAAACTTAAATACAAAGCCCACAGAAGAAAAGACTAGAAGAAACATGGGAGGGTGTTTTCCAAGTTTTGAAAATAATTACGGGTGTGTACCATCACTGCAGGGAAAACTGCAGAGTAGAAGTTAAACCAATTTATGGGAATTAAAGGTAAATTTAATTTGAGAGGGCAAACTTTAAACAAATAAAATGCTCACAAAATGCAGAGAAACACCATGAAGGAAAATTGCTTCCCAACAGGTATTTCAACTAAATGCTGAATATAGTTGGAATTTTAATCAGCCAGCTGTTAAAGACCTTCCAAACTGCCCAGTGTTACAGTTTGAGAAAACTACCTCTATAGAGTGTGTCTTTGGGAGCAAGAGGAAATGGTGTTAGAAGCTGTGAGAACTTGAAAAAGTCATTAAACTTCTCTAACCCCAGTAAACTCCTCTGTAAAATGTGCATACAATTTTCATCTTGTTATTAATTTCCTGATATTAGCGTGAGACGCTCTGCGCAGTAGTGGACCTGACACGTGGTGGGTGAGCAGTGCATGCTGACTGATTACCTTCCCCCTCCTGTCACTTGATGTTACAGAATTTATATCAAGACCCATTTGGGGAATGAATTGAAAGTGTGTAGTAAGATACATGGTAATAATAATGAAATTATTATTTCATGCACAACCCTTAGTGGTTTTGCAAAAAAAAAAAAAAAAAAAGCGACTGAAAAAATTCTAAATCTTGGATTCTAGTCTAATCCCTGTCCCTGGTTGATACATTCTTTCTGTAACCCCATCCACTCATTGCACAATGGAGATATTTGCTCTCCACCAACACTTACTCCAATGTTATGCTATTATAGTCATAAAACTGTAAGTGAAGCTGTAAAGTTAGGTTTAGGAGAAAAAAGTTTTGTATACTTTCTTTTTTTTTTTTTGAGTAGTTTCTCTATTTCAGTTGATGGAAACATTTTCTTTTGATGAGAGTATGCCATTCCACCAATTGGTAGAAACATTTCTTTCCGTGTGAGATGTAACCGATTTTCAGATTTGAGCATGTGGGATAATTATCAACTGTTGAGTCACCTTTATGGCCTCACACTCCACTCTTAGGTGGCAGCCTACATGACACTCCAAATACCCACACTGACAGTGTTCTTACGTGAAGGTGAATAGTCCTCACCAACAGCCTACACAGGGCATGAAACTAAATTTCTAATCACACAATTCTTACCCAATATATCCTCTTTTTTCTTAGAGCATTCACTTTAATAAACCCCTAACCCTACAACAGTTACAGAGTATAGTAATTGAAAAGATTCACAACTCTTCACAGAGGGAACTCACATAAAGATTCAATAAAGACAAGGGATACGGTGTGGTCAGAAAAAAAATCACTCAGGCAAGTATTATATGTCTAAGAGAATTGCAAGTACCTCCTACCCCAACCAAAGGATCTTAAAAACACAGAATGTGCCTTAGGGTGACTGACTCACTTGCTTTTCCTGAGACATCTCCAGTTATAGTGCTTAAAGTTCTACATTCTAGGAATCTCTTGAGTCCAGGTAACCTGTGGTGACTGGTCACCCCAGTTAAGTTTTCCTTCAGACTCTGAACCATTAAGACATGCCTGAGGACTGTCAGGTTCAAGGGATCCCAGGCAAGAGTTTCCCAGGGGCTTCAGTATCCCACTGGTCTTGCAGCAGGGTCAGGTGGGGTAACATGGTACAACCCCCCAGAAGATCATTTCTTTAAAAAATGTAGGGATACTAACCTAGAGTGTTTCCAGGAAAGTTATAAATTTTAACCAGCACACTCTAATTTACTACAGAGCCCATTTCATTCCTATTTTGGGCAATGGTCAGTATCAGACTTTTAAGAATCTCAGTAAAAAGAATAGAGCCGTTCATTCCAGATATAAGACAACCTGATATTTGCACTATTAAATTTTTCTCAGCATCTAAGAAATTTAGAGTTGTGGAGAGACTTCAGAATAAGCAACTTTGTAGTGAGCAATAGTTAACATGATCCACAAAATTCCTACTCCCTTTTCAGTCTTCTGCAGGTTGCCAGCCAATTCACCCAGCACCATTTTTTAAATAGGGAATCTTTTCCCCAGTGAATGTTTTTAATTGGCTTGTCAAATAACGGTAAGTAGCTGCATTCATCTCTTGGTTCTCTATTCTGTTCCAGACATCTACCTCTCTGTTTTTGTGCCAGTACCATGCTATTTTGATTACTCTTGATTTATAGTATAGTCTGAGGTCTGGTAGTATGATTCCTCCTGCTTTATTTGGGGGGGTTTTTTTGCAGTTTTTGGCCAGGGCTGCGTTTGAACCAGCCACCTCCGTCATATGGGGCCAGTGCCCTACCCCTTTGAGCCACAGGTGCCACCCCCTCCTGCTTTGTTTTTATCTCTGAGTAATGTCTTGGCTATTTGCTAAAACGTGTTAATGCACCTATTATATATCAATTTTAAAAATCTGGAAATCAATACTAAAACAACAAGAAAAAAGAACGAGATGGTATGTTTACTTGAAAAGGAGAAAATACAAGAGGTTGTTGTTGGTTGGCCATCTTTACCCTGACACCTGCAAGTCCTGGAAGACATGGACATGTAGAGTCTGAAGTGATCAGATGCCACAACGGGGCCTACGTAATAGGTTCTGATAAGTAAGCTTCCTACTGTACAAGCCACCACTGGGGACTTCATGAATATGGTTGATAATGTGGATCTATGCCCTAAAGTTTAAAACTTTTCAACATAAACTATAATAAATTCAAAGCCTCCTATCCTGAAATTAGAAACTGACCAAGTCCAGTTTCTGGTTGGTTCATTTATAAAATTAACTTTTTTTATTTTCATAAAGGAATGCTAAGTAGGACAAATACATTTTGGGATTGTTTCTTTATGTAAATTATGGAACCAGCTTGGTGCTTTCTAGACCGTATGTTAAAGGCCTAATACTCTACCCCAGCCCTTCAAAACTTGGTTGCAATAGGAAATAGCTTCCGCTTATGAACACTTCCTTTGTGTCTGTGTTAAGAATCTAGCTACTATCTACCATTATCGTATCTGCTGTGTGGTACAAATGGAAATGATGTTCACAAAGTAAGTTGTAAATAGTGTATTTGCGACAAGCATTTTCTGCTACTAAGGATTTAGGAGCACTCTGTTTCATACATCCTTGAGCAAGGTGGAGAGGATTAATCACCACTCCTGCTTAAAGGATGCAAATACAGGTAACTAGAGAAAATGTATTTATTGATATTAATGGGATTTATTTCAGATTTTTAAGAATATGCAATCTCTCTAGTTATAGTGAGACCAGACTCTCAGGCCCTTTTTGCTCTGGGGAAATTACTATGCCTTTGTCTTCATGCCTTTGTGCATACTGTTTTCTCAGCCCAAGTCCTCCCCTCCACTATTTCTGTATCTGTCAAGATCCTTACATATGCCACCTATTCTGGGATGCCACCTTCCCAGCCCAACTCCAGTACAAATGATTCTCCCTCTCCCCCTAGCTCTCATAACCATGTACAGAAATCTCTCCGTATCTGTGGAAGATTGGTCCCACCCAGTGCCCCTTGTGGATACCAAAATCTGCAGATGCTTGAGGGTCTTATATAAAATGCCATAGCATTTGCATATAACCTATACATATCCTTATAATAGCTAACAATGCAAATGCTATGTAAATGGTTGTTCTGCTGTATTGTTTAGGCAGAGAATGACAGGGAAAGAAGTCTGTGTGTGTTCAGTACAGTAGCAACTAGCCATTTTTTTTCTCAAATATTTTGGATCTGCAGTTGGTTGAATCCAAGGACGTGGAACCCAGAGATATAGAGGGCTGACTGTACCTGTACCTATGCATACATTTAGGTCCTTCTGCTTTGCTTTGTAATTTTTTGTCCTGCACAGAATTTTATGTGTCTTAAGGACTATGGGCCCAAATCACATCCCCCTCTCTCTCTGTCTGTCTTCCTCCATCCCAAAATTCATGCATACACAGCACCTGCACGATGCTTTGCACGTAGTAAACACACAATGAATATTAATTGACGTATCATCACAGCCATAATGCAGTCATTCAATAAACATCTATTAAGTGCTTCCTATGTGACAGGGTGGTGGTAGACCCTGAAATTCAAAGAGGATATAATAAGGATGAATAAGACACAGCCTAATGAAGAAGATAGCCATGCCAATAAAATTGCAATGCACTGTGATAAATGCTCTGCTAAAGTATGTACAATAGCACAGGGTCAAAAGAGAGGGAGAGCCTAACTTTATCCAGGGGAGTTCCGACAGGCTTCATAGCAAAGGCAAG
Organism: Loris lydekkerianus; assembly: GCA_963574355.1. Lineage (NCBI taxonomy): Eukaryota > Metazoa > Chordata > Mammalia > Primates > Lorisidae > Loris > Loris lydekkerianus. Next base: position 1,527 of record CAUYPK010085742.1, on the reverse strand, counting down.
CTCCCAACTTCCACTTAAAGAATGAGCAGAATTCACCAGGTGGCAGGATTATGATGGGTGAAGAAGGCATTAAAAGAAAAGAGAATTATTTATGAACAAGTCACAAAGATATAAAAAGAATGATAGGGGGGGGCTATGATTAGAGCATGGCATGCAGTGGTAAGAGGGAGCTGAGCAGAAGAAAGATGGAGCCAGATTGTGGTATGTTTTAAATGTCAGGGCCAGGAACTTCACCTTGACTCAGCAGGCAAGAGATTTGTCTCAGGATTTGCAACGGAAGAGAAAGTGTGTCAGACCTGGGTTTGAGAATAATCATGCTGGTGGCTGGCAGCTCAATTGGCCACAGCTTTTGGCCCTTGTTTTAGCTATATCCTGCCCCTGGCGTTTCACTACTCTCCAGAGAATTTAGAGCAAACTATGGTGAGTTCTCAGGAACTATTAATACCCTTTTCCGCTCAGACCAAAAGCAATCACCTTCTCAGATTATGAATATATTTTTGCATACTTTCACATAGGCAATTGGTGATATAAATGCTATTGGCTTTAAAGACTAACAGCATTTAACTTCTCCCCTCTCCCCCACCATTAAATAGCATTGTTTTTGTAAAGCAGTGACTTTCAACCTGTGTGCCACGAGAGGATCTTAGGTGTGCAGCAAAAATGTTTAAAGATCATCAATTACATTATTGTCAAAAGAAGTTCAAAGCACAGTAAGTATATTCTTTTCTTTTACTTTTTTTTCTGATTCATATAAATTAAGTGTACTGCGAAAGTTTAACTATAGGTTCAAATGTGCTGTGAGATAAAAAAGGGTGAAAAACACTGTTACTAGGAGTCAGAGAGGAAAGGAAAGGGGACCAGCAAAATGTATGATGAATGAAGCAATCAGCAGTGGAATTAAGTGGAAATTAAGTGAAACTCCACCAGCTGCTGCAAATGAGACCCCACAGCCTTATTTTGTTTGTATTTCAAATCATCCTGTCTAAAGAAAGAGAAGAAACATGCCCAATAGAAATCTTCATATGCCCTTTATATACACACACAAACACACAAACACACACATTTAAGAAAACCAATCTAGTTCCTGATCTGAGTGTTGTTAAAATGTCCATACTACCCAAAGCAATATATAATTTCAGCGCAATCCCTATCAAAGCTCCACTGTCATACTTTAAAGACCTTGAAAAAATAATACTTCATTTTATATGGAATCAGAAAAAACCTCGAATAGCCAAGACAGTACTCAGAAATAAAAACAAAACAGGAGGAATCACGCTACCAGACCTCAGACTTTACTACAAATCGATAGTGATCAAAACAGCATGGTATTGGCACAAAAACAGAGAAGTAGATGTCTGGAACAGAAAGAGAACCAAGAGATGAACCCAGCTACATACTGTTATTTGATCTTTGACAAGCTAATTAAAAACATTCAGTGGGGAAAAGATTCCCTATTTAACAATGGTGCTGGGTGAACTGGCTGGCAACCTGCGGAAGACTGAAATTGGACACGTACCTTTCACCATT
>CAUYPK010085735.1:0-25958 GCA_963574355.1 Loris lydekkerianus | reverse complement strand
ACATAGCTGGTGACCTCAGAACTGCTGCCACTGCTCGCACTAGCAGTGAGACCCTGAGATGTCCCCACATAGCTGGTGACCTCAGAACTGCTGCCACTACTCGCACTAGCAGTGAGACCCTGAGATGTCCCCACATAGCTGGTGACCTCAGAACTGCTGCCACTGCTCGCACTAGCAGTGAGACCCTGAGATGTCCCCACACTGCTGGTGACCTCAGAACTGCTGCCACTGCTCGCACTAGCAGTGAGACCCTGAGATGTCCCCACACGGCTGGTGACCTCAGAAGGACTGACAGAGGGGCATGCAGAGAGCTCATCAAGTCTCAAGGCTCCCTTCCTCCTTCACCTGCTGCCTGGGACGTGCCATCTATGAGCACACAGTTGAAGGAAGCCCTGCCTGTGCTGTATCCGAGGACAGGTCGGCTCGGTTTCTGTGTAGGAGTCAAGACCACTCTCTGGGGCCCACTGGTGTTTGAGGCTTAGGCATCCCAGGGCGTTTCACTTGCTTTGTGCCACGTAGTTGCGGTTGACTGCCATGTGCTGTTCAGTGGCTGTGGTTTGTTCACTTCATAAACTGAAAGACGCTCGCAAACTCATACACCCAGCACCAGGCCAGATACGGTGGAGGACAAAGTAAACATAAAACATAGATACAGAAAAAAAAAGCCTACACTGTCCCCCCAGCTGCCTACAAGCCAGTCAACAAAATGATTCACTTAACATCGTCCCTGCAAATGGGATCCTTTTATTCTTACTGTTACCCCTGGTGCTGTCACAGTATTGCATACATCATAATCAAAAACGTTAAATATTTATCCACTTTTGTAAATAATAGGTATCAATGCTTTGGAGCCCATTACATTTTGTAAAAAGTTACCAAATACCAGCGTGGATTCATCCAGTTGTTTATGTAACCACCACATATGAAATAACATTTTTAGACAATGAAAATCTGGATAATCCCTGAGATGAAGTGACCTCAGAAGCCAGAGAATGCGGGGAGCTCTGGAAATCCATTTGCATCATATCAAGGATGACAGGATGATGGATCAGCTGTGGACAACCCAGAGGAGAAGCGGAGCCATGGTGGATTGAATGTGTGGTAGGAGCTTATCCACTCTCTCGGAGTCCCTTTACAACAGCAAGAAGAGAGGGGATCGAACATGAACTGCAAAGGTTTATAGATTTGGGAGAATGAATATAAGACCAAGGTGACATGTCTGCTATAGAAAAATCCCGGATCTGAGCGTACATTTATCCCTGAGAACGCGACGTTTAGATGCCTCCTGTCTCACCTGGAATGGGCATGTTTTCCGTTTCATTTTTTCTCTCAGAGAAATTCTGCAGGTGGGATGACTCGGGTGTCACATTTCACTAGACTTAATCTGCCTCAAAAGACCAGGTCGTCCTGAGAAAAAGCACACTGAGTTTTGCAGTTTACTTATCTTGACAAACTCAGCCTCTGAGGCAATGCATAGAGAGAGAACAGCCGGAGAGGCACTGGAATGAAAAGAAATAGTGACTTCCAGGCAAAGGCGGGGCTTGGCTTGAATTTAAAAGATACTGCAGGAATGCAAGTTGGAGGGAGTGTGGAAGTTAGTTCACTGCAGAGTGCCCTGTAATCAAAGGGGACACTGCCCCTTAAATTTTGAGAGTGTCAGACATGCACCCCACCCAGTAGGACTATAATGGTAACAGGATAAAATACACACGCGTATTTATGACACCTGCCTTGTGTTTCTAGCATCTTTCTTCCAGGAACTCAAAGGCTTCACAGGTGTTACCCCAGGGACTTCTCCTGCTGGGGGAGTGAACCTGACCCCCCATTTGCTCTCTGCCTCCAGGCTTCGTGGAGACAAGTTGGAGCCCCTCCTTCTTCTGCTGTCTCCCTCGAAGGGAGCTTACAACCCTCAGATACCGTCTAATAATGAGATGCTTCCTGCTACCCTGGAAGCCCGTTTGTTCTCACCTCTTTAAAAGAGATTTTAATAGTCTGCTCACAATTTATACATGCGGCTGTTTTAAAGTCACCTTCTCAGCACTCTTTTCTTCAGTGCTACAAACCTTTTTGCTCAGGTCCTATTTTGGGGACCATCTGGTTGATTTTCTCCATACTGGGTAGGGGGTTTGGGGCAATTGTGGTAGGTGTTTAGAGTGTGGCAGTTTGTGTGTTTGAGTTTCAACTCCACTATTTCCTGGCTGTGACATGAGACAATTACTCAAACTGTGAATAATACAGATCTAGGTCACTGAGTTGTGGTGACGATTCGGTGAGGTGGTAGAGAAGTCCGCTCAGTACTGTTCCCATGCTAAGTTGCTCTCAGATGGAGTGTCCCCTGTGCTCCCAACACATGTGCTTCTGAGAAGCTGTGTGAGGGTCCCGCCGTAGTGACAGTGGTTCTGGGGTGTGGAGCGGTTGGCACCTGCTCTGATTGGTCCTAATATCTTTCCCTGGAGTCAAGGATCATGCCTCACGGATTGTAGGTTTGTCAGGGAACTCATTAAAAGAATGTGTAATCACCTTGAGGACCTCGTGCTAAGTGGAATAAACCATTCACAAAAACCAGGTATGAATGATTCTGCTTACACAAGGAACCCAGAGCAGTTAAATTTGTAGTGAAAGAAAGTAGAACAGAAGTGGCCAGGGCTGGGGAGGGGGCTTGGGAGTCAGTGTTTAAGGGGCATAGGGTTTCAGTCTGGGGCGGTAAAACCTTCTAGAGGTGGATGGTAGGAATGACTGTGCAACTTGGGACTGCATTTAATGTCACTGAACTGTACGCTAAAAATGGTTGAAGTGGTAATGTTGTGTCATGCATATTTTATCACAATAATAAAACAATATGTAATGAATACGGTTACAAAGAGAATTTCCTTAGATACTGCAAACTATCAGCCTTTTTTGTTTTCCTGAGGCAAGTTTTCACACTTGGCAATCCTATGGGGTGCTTCAGAAAATTATAAAAGTAGTGAAAGGCACAGCCTTCTGGCCAGTTTGGTTGGGGAAGTGTGTGTACTCAAAGATAGGGGAAATGGAAGATGGTTTTGAAGTAATAATTTCTTTCTTTTTTTTGAGACAGAGTCTCACTTTGTCTCCCCTGGTAGAGTGCCGTGACGTCATAGTTCACAGCAACCTCAAACTCTTGGGCTCAAGTGATCCTCTTGCCTCAGCTTCCTGAGTAGGTGGGACTACAGACATCTGACACAATGCCTGGCTAGTTTTTTCAGAGATAGGGTGGGGGTCTCGAACTTCTGAGTTCAGGCAATCTATTATACCTTCCTCAGCCTCCCAGAGTGCTGGGATTACAGTCCTTGAGTCCAGCCTGAGGTAGTAATTAATTGCTCCTCCTAACCCCTGACAAGGAGGGGGTGGGAATGTAAATAGGAGAGGGAGGAGAAGTGTGTGTGTGTGTGTGTGTGTGTGTGTGTGTGCGCGCGCGCGCGCGCGCAGCCTGGTAGCCCCAGAGAACAGGAGCCCATTTAAGAGGAGCCTGACCCAGGGCTGGGGTGAGCTCCTCTAAGGGGTGAGTAATCAAGAGGGAAAATTAGAGGCTTTCACAGAGCCTTGAACTCCAGGCAGAGGCTTAGAATGAAATCAACCATGGGCCATTTTTGACCTGAGAATAAAAATAGTGTTTAAGATATCTTGTGGGTGGCCAGCACTGGGCTGCAGGGAGGGAAGCTGAACCCAGGGCGGCCTGTGTTATTTTCTCTACCTGGCCACATTCTTTCCCACGACTTGAACTAATCTTTTTGTATAGATGGCCCTACCCTAACCTGGACTTCCAGTTTTCCAAGAGCCTGCTGAACAGGTCTAAACCTCTCTGCAGACCATGCTTCCTGCCCAACTCCCCAGTTTCTGTTTTGGCAACACGTGTCAGACATACACACCAAACACTAACTTCTTCGTCTCAGCCCCACGCCTCTCCCTCCATCTCCTATTGTAGACATCAAGTCATTTTGGTTTTCCCTTTTGACAAAGGCCTCCTTGCAAGGAGAGGCCGTAGTGTTCGTGTTATGGAAATGAAGGAGAACATGAACTTAAAGGAAACCAGTGGATTTGACAATAGGGTGATCTTTGGCAACTGTCTTGAAAGTGTTTTCAGTGTAATGATAGGAGTGTGTGTGAGACCTTAAATGTCTAAGTGGGGATTTGGAGGCAAAATTGTGGAGAGGAGTATTGGCATCTTTCACAGATTTATTTCTCATAGGATGTTTGTTCAGCCCGAGGGCAAGGAACTGAGAAGATTCTTTACATCGGAGATGGCAGACCAGCCTCAGACCTCCTGTTCCTCTGTGGCCCTGGTTAGGGATGGTTGCAGGTGGAGGAGGAGTACTCTGTCCTGCCTTCTGTCTCTAGTAAAGTGACACACACCTGGACCTCAGGATTGCGCAGGGAAATCTGGGTTATGTGTTGGGCTATCTGTCCCCTAAGGGCTCGGTATTACATAAGGTCCAGATATAAAAAACACCACAATGTCCCCTCCCCATGCTGCTTTTGTCCAGATTATTTGCCTTCATGAATTAAATAATTAACTTTAAAGCATTCTACGGAATTTATTGTGCGTTTTGTAGTCCATCGTTCTCAAAACCACAATGATTAATGACCCAAGAAAGCAAAAGAGAAAAATTGAACCCTGGATTTTCTGGTCTACTGTAATTCTTGTTGCTGTCTGTGCGGTCCTCTTCCACTCGGCCTCCGCCTGCGTGGCCCAGCCAGTGCACCACAGTGGCCCCGACAGTGGTTCCTCTTTGAGCCATTGCTCTGGGTCCTCCAGGGTCTTCTCCACATCACCTGTCCTTGTTCTTCCAGCGCTGGCTCTCCGCTCACGATCACACACTGGCTGGAAACTCCCCTGGTCTTTGATCGCTCCAGCTCCCCATTTGGCTTCTTGGATAGAAAGATCCAGTCACTTTACTGCCCTTCCATGTTGCTGGCTCATGGATGCCGGCTCCACTCTCTGATGCACGTTAGGATGTGGTGGGATTCTCTCTGTTACTGGTATTTGTGACATCATAAAAAACCAAACAAACAAAAACAACGCATAAGTCAGACTTGCAGCTTGCACAGCTAAAACTGATCCTGGGGACCTCTGACCTCTCCCCTCTGATGCCCTTCACTCTAGGCGCTCTGGCCTGCCTGCTGGAGTGTTCATGTCCCAGCTGTCTGCTACCCCCAAGCCTTTGCAAGAAACCCCCCCCACCCCCATTGGCACCCTAGGAGTTCCCCAGAGCTGGGAAGGCCTGCATGGTGGAAGGACATTCCCTGGGTGCAGACAAGGTGATCAAGTTGGGAGGAGGATCTGATGAAGGCGTTCATGGTGCCCAAAGACTGAAGGGTTCATGGGGAAGGGAGCAGAGTCTGGGGTCAAGTGTGTGGTGGGGAATATGGTCTTTCAGCAAGAGGCATCTAAAGATGAGAGCCACAAGAACTGTTTCCAAAGTTTCCAGCCCTCAGCTGCAGAACTCTGAGGTCACTGCTGAATTATTACGAGAGGTTTGTGAATTCATATGAAACACATATTCATAATTGCAGAGTGAATAAAAGTTTCACACGTAACTTTTTCAAGTATACATTGATACTGTGATAAAATACGCATTTATTTTAAAGTGTAACTGAATTCACTGTTGCTTTCTTTTCTCAAACAATGGCTACTGAAACTATATTTTTCAAGTGGGTGTACTCAGGTTGTTAGTAAGTCTAGGTTTGAACCCTGTGACATTTCTTAACCTCTCTATTACTTCACCTGTTGAGTGGGGTTTATACTCAGAATCATCATATTGTTGTGAAGTTTAAATAGCATGTTATGAACATGTTCCACTATACTTGCAAGAAATGTATACATTTTTTGTATACATTTTTTGAAAAGCAAATTGGCTCAGCAGAAAGGCATGCCATTCGTTAGAATTGTGTGTGAGTCGGTGGAATTACTCAGTTGTAGTCTGTGAGGGCCTTGTGGCTCAGCACATAGCAACCAGCTCCCGGGGTATAGTTTTGATACAGCTGTTGGTTGATATTTTCATTGATATTATTGAGTTATATGAAAATGAAATAATTAAGATGTATTTCAGAACTTCACTAGTTTACAACATGATTAGATGTGACTATCTTTGTTACTGAATTGGATAATAGTTCTGATTATTGGAAGAATTTTTTTAAATTTTTCATGCTTTTCAAACAGAGCTACAGGCCGTAGATACAACACACTTTTAAGTTTAATCTGTATTATTAGCCTTTCTTTATCACTTTCTTTTCATTTTAAAAATTAACTTTTCATTGAAAAAAAAATGTGAATGGTAAAAAAATTGCAAAAGTTATTTTAAATATACATTGAATAAATCTCACCTCAGATTCCAATCCCCACCCGCCCTCTCTAGAGGCAAAAGCTAGTAGCAATTTCTTATATTTACAGATTTTCTTTTAAAAAAATTTAAATTGAGACATAATAGTTCCACATATTTATAAGGTACATGGCGATGTTTTGAAAGAGGTAACACATAGTGATCAAGTGAGGGTAACTAGCATATCCATCATCTCAAACATTATCGTTTCTTTGTGTTGAGAACATCCCCTATTTTCCCCGTAGGTATTTGAAACTTTGTGCTAGTGTTAACTCCAGTTCCTCTACAGTGCTACCTAGCACTGGAACTCACTTTTCCTATCTTGCTGAATTTTGTATCCTTTAACAAATCTCTCCCTTTACAATTCTCAACCTTCCTAATGCCGTGATGTATTTTCATTGTTACAAAGGGGCCGCGACCCACAGGTTGAGAACCGTTGCTCTAGTGCTTTCTGTTCTACTTTTACTTCTATGAGGTCAACTGTTTTTTTTTAATCCCTTCCTTAAGTCTAGGCCATGGTCAGCAAAAATTTTTTGTAAATATTTTAGGCTTTTCAGGCCTGTCAGTCTCTGTTTCAACTACTCAACTCTGCTATTGGAATGAAAGCAGTAAAAGTGGTTGAGGTAGCCAGAGACTATGTGTTAATGAATGGGCATTGTGTTCAAATAAAACTTTATTTATAAAAACACACAGTGGGCTGGATCTGTCCCATAGGCCATAGTTTGCTGACTCTGGTCTAGAATAATAAATCAAACCCCAACCCGTTGAGCTTGACAATTTCTATAGTGTAAATATTCCCACTAAGACAACAAGCTTCCAGTGTGACACATCCACATATATGGAGTTGGTAAGGATGCGCACGGGCACTGTAAGTTGGACAACTTCTCACAGTTTCTCTCAATTCACTCTGTACTTCCACAGCACAACAGATATGTGTGTGGGGGTTCCCACACCAAGTAATTCTCCACTTCTCAGTGGACAGAGATGGGGAGGGGGGGAGGGAAGCTACAATTTAACTCAGCTCTGACACTGTCTACCTGGAGATAGTATCAGATCCCACATGTTAAGGGCTCAGCCCACCACCCTACTTCAGGTGCCAGCTGCAAGTGCAGGCTGTCACCTATGCTTTTGACCAACTAGCTATAAATTGGAGGGTCCCACAACCCCCTCAGCAGGTTTGATCATTTGCTAGAATGGCTCACAGAACTCAGGAAAACAGTTTCCTTATTAGATTATTCTTTTATTTTAAAAGGAGACAACTCAGGACCAGCCGGATGGAAGACATTCTGGGGCCAAGGCGTGGGGGAGGGGCACAGGGCTTCCTCACCCTCTCCAACTGTACCACCCTTTGTGGGGGTTTGCCAACCCAGAAGCTCTCTGAACCCTGTCCTTTTGGATGTTTTATGGAGGATCATTATGTGGGTATGATTAGTTATATCATTGGCCATTGGTGACTGAGTCACTTTCCAGACCCTCTCCCCTCCTTAGAGGTCTGAGGGTGGGGCTGCAGGTTCCAACCTCTAATTACGTGGATGGTTCCTCTGGCCCTATCCTGTGGTTATCCAGGGACCTCCTAAAAGCCACCTCATTAACGTCAACTCAGGTGTAGGTGAAAGAGGCTGGATATCAATAATAAAAGGCAATTTTAAGAATTTTAGGAGCTGTGTGACAGGAACTGGGACAAAGACCAAATATGCACTTCTTGTTACAAATCACAATATCATGCACCCCATCATAGCATTTCCACCATTCAGATATAGTAAAGGTGATAACACCAAGAGCAGAGATAATAGTAAAATATAGTGAAATACTTAGGAAGTAGTGAAAGTTGAGTATTTACTGCTTTTGTACTACTTATTTAAAATATGAATTATGCAATGATAAATTTCTATGATTTAAGTTTTAATAATGACTGAACAGCAGACCCACAGAATTCCTTAACAACCAGCCCTTGGGAGCCAGTATGGCCAGCCCCAGGATGGCACTGGTTGTCTCCTCCATCAAGGGATTGTAAAAATGTTCCACATGTACAAGGTGCCAGAAAACAAGAGAAGATGCTCTAAGTCTTGCACCCAACAGTGCCCAGGTTGGTGGTTCTGTTCTCTGCAGCAGACAAGAGAGGTGTAGAGCTCTTACCTGGCTCCTCAGGCATCAGTTCTCAGTTTTTTTTTCTCCAGGACTCACGTTCAGCCTCATTAGAGTGTGCAGGAACTGAGACCCTCTACAGAACACACCCTTCTCACTCATCCCCATGTCTGCGTGTCTGGCACTTCCCTTCTCTCCTGGGACAGCCACCTCCGCTTCCAGCAGCATCACCTGGGGACACCTTTCCTCTTAGGCTACACTTGCAAACAAAATCAGCAAGGTTCATCTTCCAAGTGCCTGGCAGACATGTGTTTCATCCTCCCTCACATAGGAGGGATGTTAGGGGCCTCCTTTCTAAAACGTCTCCACCCCACCCCACTACTCTCATTCAGGCAGATGGGAAAGGGAAAAATGACCCTCTCATTCTTTTGAGTTTCCTCCTGCAGTAAGAGTAAAACAGGAATTATTCATTTAGAGAACTATCTGGCTACCTGTTTCTCCTATTTAGGGCAGTGTTTGGTTTTTGAACCAAGCTCTCCATAATGTTAATTATGTCATTGTTAATAAATAGAAGAAACTGGCCATATAATAAATTTAAGACTGGAATTTAGAGAAAAATTAGGTCAAAATAAAGGAAACATCAGCTTACTCCATTTATTTAGATTTCTTAAATGTTTATTGAAATTAGGTACTTGAGGCCCAAGTAGGCATCAAGGATAATGATACCAGCCTATATGGAGCTTAAGAAAATCAGAACACAGTAAGGAAGTGCCAGCTATTGAAATTGCTGGTCTTTAAAAATTCAGAGCACGTAGCAGAGTGGGGTCTTCAACTTCATCAGTAAATAGGCAGTTTCCTTGTTCCTTAATGTTCGTATCAATGTTCAGGCCAAAGGAAGGTAGATATACTAAGTTTGTGTTTCTTCTAAGTACATTTAGGAGGCATGTTTTTTCTGTATGTATTCTGAGGTGTACTCATTGATAAATACGATTGGTCTGTTAAAGGTATAAAGCCAAGACAGCACCTCTCTGATTCTGAACATACACGGCCCCTAGCAGTGCTCACGGCTCCCATCTGCTAATCTGTTAGCCCGGCCTTGACGTTTTATACCCCAACCAACAGCAATCCCAACATTTTGTTCTTTCCTACCTGAATTCTGTGTTGGTCATTCAACCTGACTTCAGTCTTCCTTGTCTTTCCCTTTGCACTGATACCTGCCACCCCTTAAAATAATTCATAGACTTTATTTTTTGGAGCAGTTTCTGGTTTACAGAGGAACTGAGCAAAAAGCAGAGTTCCCATATGGCTTATTCCCCAAAGTTTTCTTTATTATTATGAACATCTTGCATTAACATCTTACATTTGTTATAACTGACGAACCAGTATTGACACATTTTTATTAACTAAAATCCTAGTTTAACTGGGGTTCCTTCGTTAGGTTGTAGTGTTCTATGGATTTTGAAAAATGTATAATGTCACACATCCACCACCACTGCGTCCTGTGGAATGGACTCCCCACTGCTCTACCTGGTCAACCTTTCTCTTCTCCCCTGGAATCCCTGACAACCCCTGACTGTTCTACTACCTCAATAGGTTTTTCTCCTTCCCCTTTTCAGATTTTATTTTTTTTAGGTTATTCTTGCTAATCAATAGGCCAGTTTAGCCTACTTCACCTCCACTCCAGAAGTCAGTGCTCTATGAATTTGTTTTACTATTCCAAATCTTGTATATAAGCCAAAGAGTTCTACATAAAAGGAAAATATCCTTTCTAATCTAATGTGGTTCCTGTGTCTTTCAGAAAACTTTTCCTCCAGTATCTACCCACAATTTCAATTAGGTCTATAAAGCATGTCAAAGTTGGGAAGCAGATCTGAAGTGTGCAGTTTTCGCAAGCTTATTTTCTCCTTTATTTTGAGCCAAGTGTTTCTGGTGACCAAATACGCTCCCACTTCCCTAAACATGGGGCCCTCTGGAAGGTACATGCTCTCTTTGAGGTTCCTAAAGTATTATTTACTGTGTTGCAGCTTTAGTTAATTGAAAGCATCTTGACTAGGTCCTGGAGCGGATGGGTGATTCTCTGCCCATCTGCCTAAAGTGAGTTATATGCCGAAAGAACAGCCAGCCTGCAAGTGTGATTAAGTCATATGTAAATAGCAGTAATCCTGTTTTCTTGGGCTGCTAGATCTAGTCCAATTTGGAAGTCTGATGGGAGTTTCTTAGGTAAATACACAGTCTCAAGGATTGCCACCCAGAAAGAAACGTTACATGAAGCAGTTTGCCGTATTTAATTTTAATATTAGCCTATGAGATTAGCAGAGATGAAATTTACCTTGGGGAAGAGAACTGACGGAGGTCACCCCCAAGGGGGGAAATCCTTTTGATTTTTAGATTTCTTTTTCTTTTCCTTCTTTTATCCCTCTCTGCCATAAGTGACCTTGAGTTTTTTCTTAAGCTTTTAGGAGGCTGAGATTTGTGAACTGTGGTCAGACGTGAAGGGAATAATGGAAGTGGAGGGACCTTCTAGTTTGTGACAATTCTCACTGAGATATAGACTGGACACTGACCTTCTTTTTAAGCAATGGAGCTCATGTATGAAGTTCAGGATGCTTTGTCCATGACTGTGTCTCTTGGGGGTGTATTTTGATTTTCGTAGCTTTTTTCCCCTCATTCAATGGGACATCCATCTCTTAAAAAATTTTAAAAATAATATATATTTTTTGTTGGTGGTCATGCTGACTGAGGTTAATAAAACCTTCGAGCTGGAGAAACCAGATTGGCCGGGCAGTTGTTTTTCTTCGCTCCAGTTGACGATCAGCTTCTTTTAATGTATTCATTTGTCATAGTTGTGATTTTCCTTCTTACAAAGCACCAAAAACACAGCTCTTATTAGTATCATAGTGAATCCCTTATGTAAGCATGTGGGGGCTGGGGAGGCTTCTCCTGGTGAGGCAAACTCCAGACAGTTCTGGAATGTAGCAGCCAGCCAGTACTCTCAACTCATACACACGAGAGTGGCTGTTTATGGAGTTTTGATGGCTCTAGACCAGGCGTCCTCAAACTGCAGCCCATGGGCCACATGAAGCAGTGTGAATTGTATTTGTTCCCATTTTGTTTTTTACTTCAAAATACGATATGTGCAGTGTGCATAGGAATTTGTTCATAGTTTTTTTTTTTTTTTTTTTAAAACTATAGTCTTGCCCTCCAATGGTCTGAGGGACAGTGAATTGGCCCCCTGTTTAAAAAGTTTGAGGATGCCTGCTCTAGACTGTTTTTCTTCTCTTACCTCTGTGGGCTGGGAGTTTCTGCTTTTGGTTGTGGCTGAAGATGTTTATTTAATGTGCTACACTCTCAAACCCTTGTGCTGCTCTTGTTTCTGGGGAGGTACCTTGGTGAGGTTGATATGAAGATGGCTACACAGGGGCTCAGGGAAGATGGCTGACCAGGGACACCAGCTGCCAGATCATCTCAGAATGAAGCAAAGGTTTTAGATGAAAAAGAAAGAAGACAGAAACAATCAAACACACAAGTGCCAGACCCTGTAAGAGATTCCACAGGCAGGAGTTGCTGAGTGGAACATGAGAGAGCAAGACACCAGCAGAGTTAACCCTGAGAGGCGTGGGGTCCAGTGAGAAGGGTGAGCGGAGGGCTTTGTTTCTCCCTCCCTCACATCTCTGGCAGTCAGTGGGCTCCTGAGCTGCTAGAGAGCCTTTCTGCCCCCACAAGCCCCCAAAGTGCTGCCACCAGTGAACTGGGAGCTTCTTGAGGTGAAAGCACCAGGTTCTCAGCCTCCATGGAGTGCCTCCCATCTCCACAGACCTGAGCTGGGACGGCAGATGTCGTATTGTTTCTCCACTGTGTGCCTTTGTCCTTCCCACGGGGCTTCAGTCCTTCAGTTTGCAGCTTGCTCACTCCCACACAAACATTTCCCACCTCTGGCCTAGACTGCAGAAGCCACAGAGGGCCCGTGGGTTCCAGGGGATCTGTATGATGCAGGCGCCTATATATTCTAGGCAGGCTGCTTTCTGAAGAGAGGGTCAGAGAGGACCACAGTGTGAGCTTTCCTCCATCCAGACTCTTTTTCTCTTCTTTCCCTTCCCTGCCCATGGCTGCCAAGAGAGACAGTTAAGCGAGGGCTCTCAGGAGCTGTTGCTTTTCCTCTGCTGAGCTTTCCGAGAGTGGAAAGCTCTAAGACCTGCAGGGGAATAGGGGGTGCTCGGACTGTGAGTTCCTTGCTCACTGGCCCTGCCTGGTGCTGCTTGCCCAGCTGCTCCATCAGAGAAGGGCATGGCCTGGAACAAAGGGACATAAAACCTGTTAAGCTGCCCCGCAGGGAACCCGGCAGGACCAGCGCTTCTCCTTGGAGTGATTGTCAGAGAGTAATCTTTGGGGACTCAGGGACAGGCCTGCAGGCCAGATTCCATACTCCTAGGACTTGATTGTATTTCTCATGAGCATGAAGGGGAGATTTGTGAATTACCGTATATACTCGAGTATATACGGTATTATCAGGAGGTGAGGGAGCCCCCACAGGCAGAACAGAAAAGAGAGTACAGTGTTCAACTCATTATAGCACACTATGGAGCCCCCCCCCCCGCCCCAAAGCCGTGCTGTCAGCCCAGGGTGGGATCCTGGACAGGGAATCTCCTAGTCCACAGTGACAGTTCTGGGGAGCTCAGCTAATTTGAGCTCCTGCCTGCCTGAAGATGCTGGAGGGAGACCACAGAGCAGGGGAGAGGGGAGAAGAGTGAAAGCTACTCCAAACAGCCAGACTGTGACTCTCAGATGGCTCTACCCCAGAAGCAGAGTTTCTGCCCTTCCCTGGTGGTTTTCCCTAGAATCGGGGAGTAAACCTATGACCACTCCTAAAACAGTTGCCTCACTGGATTTTATGGAGCCTGATGGCAGGATCACCCAGCCCAGCCTTGCCCAGCTTCCCTCCTCCACTGCCTCTGCTATGATAGAGAATAAAGACTCCCCTGGAAACTCCGGGGCCTTACCCACCACCTGGCACATTCAAGTGCTTCTTCTATGGGGCTAGAGTCAGTCCCTAAAACAACACTGCAGGTTGTTCTTTCTAGTAAGCACCACCTACTGACAGGGAGGTTAATTTGTAGCCCTTCACAGCATTTACTGACTCAGTTTCACAGGGTCTCAGAGATTAAAGCTGGGTATGCTAATACAATTCACACTGTTAAGAGGAAGGATTCCCACAGGGTTGGGGAAACAGAAAGGATCTCAGAGACCTCCATCCGACCTCATCAAAGAGAGAGAGAATTTGCCTATACACATAGCTCACCATGGCTACAGCCTACAAACAACTAGCAACTGAAAAAACTACTACCCTAAGGATACCAAGGCATTCATCCAGAATCTAGACCATCATCAAAGTACCCACAAGTAAAGGAAAAAGTTCCTACCTACCCTTACAAGTACGGGAGAAAGACAAAAAAAAGTCCCATCTAAAAGTTCCATTTAAAGTAAAAAACATAGAGGAAATGGACAGATCTTAGAAACACAACCTCCTGAAGGTTGATGAAGAAGTCAAACTCCCAGACAGACCAATGATAAGCAATGAGATTAAAGCAGTAATAATAATAAAAAAAATCTTCCAACAAGAAAAAAAAAAAAGCCCCAGACTATATTGATTCATAGCCTAATTTTTCCAGACATACAAAGAAGAGCTGGAACCTGTACATCAGAAATTATTCTATAACATTGAGAAGGAGGGAATCCTCTTCAACTCATTCTACAAAGCCAGTATCATCTTGATACCAAAGCCAGGAAAGAACACAACAAAAAAGGAAAATTAGAGACCAAAATCTCTTATGAATATAGATGCAAATTTTCTCAATAAAATACTAGCAAACTGAATTCAACAGGACATAAAAAAAAAAAAAAAATCCGCCATGACTAAGGGGGCCTCATGCACAGATGCGAAGATGGTTCAACATACATAAATCAATAAATGTGATTGACCACATAAACAGAAGCAAAGACAAAGACCTTCTGATTGTCTCGTTAGGTGAAGAAAAAGTATTTAACAAAATCCAGTACCCTTTCATGATAACAACCCTCTACAAACTGGGCATAGAAAAAAACGTATCTCAAAATTATAAAAGTCCTATATGACAAACTCACAGCCAACAACATACTGACTGGAGAAAAGTTGAAAGCATTTCCACTAAGATCTGGAACAGGACAAGGGTGCCCACTATCACTGCTTCTATTCAACATTGTTGAGCAACTGGGCAAGAGAAAGAAAGAAATGGCATTCAAATTGGGAAAAAGGAGGTCAAACTATTGATTTTTGTTGACGATATGATCTTATATCCAGAAAACCTCAAAGACTCCATCAAGAGACTCTTGGAATTGATAAATAAACCTGGTAAAGTCTCAGTTTACAAAATCAATGTACACAAAATCAGTAGCATTCCTTTACTCCATTAACAGTCAAGCTGATAATAAAAATAAAAGAATCAATACTGTGTTCACAATAGCAAGAAAGAAAATAAAATACTTAGGAATATGTTTAACCAAGGAGGTGAAAGATCTCTACAAAGAGAACTGTGAAACACTGAGGGAAAAAATTGCATATAAATTCACCAGTGAGCCCATCTGAGCTGGATAATGCTTTCTGGTTTGAAAGCTTACTAATTTTTAATCTAATTTGTTTAATATATACAGGCCTATTTAAATTATCTTCTTCTAGTGTGAGTTTTGGAAGATAATATCTTTCCAGAAATTGGTCTATTTTGTCTAGGTAATCATATTTACGGGTATAGCATTTTCACAATATTACTTTATTATGTTTTTAACGTCTATGGGATCTGTAGTGATGTGCACTCTTTCATTTCTGATATTAGTAATTTGTGTCTTCTTATTTTTCTTAGCTTGGTTAGAGGCTTATCAATTTCTACTGACCTTAACAAAGAACAGTTTTTTAGTTTTATTAATTTTCTCTATTGATTTTCTATTCCTAATTTCATTGATTTCTTCTGTAATCTTTAATAGTTTTTTGGGTTTACTTTGTGTTTCATTTGCTTTTCTTTTTATGTATAGTTTCCTAAGTTGGAAACTTAGATTGTTAATTTTGATCTTTCTAATATATTTTAGCTACCTGTCATAAATTTTGATGTGTTATATTTTTGTTTTCATGTATTTCTAAATATTTTTAAGTTTCTCTTGAGATTTCTTTTTTGACTCAGGTTATTTATATGTATTGTCTAATTTCCAAGTGTTAAGGTATTTTCCAACTATCCTTCTGTTACTGATTTCTATGTTAATTCCATTGTAGTCTGAGAGCAGATATAGTATGATTTTTATTCTTTTAAGCGTTAAGGTGGCTGGGCATGGTCACTCATGCCTATAATCCTAGCACTCTGGGAGGCTGAGGGAGGTGGATTGCTGGAACTGAGGAGTTGGAGACCACCTAAGCAAAAATGACACCCTGTTTCTGCTAAAAACAGAAAAACTAGCTGGGTATAGTGGTGCACACCTATAGTGGTACATACTTATAGCTACTCGGGAGGCTGAAGCAAGAGGATTGCTCAAGCCCAAGAGTTTAAGGTTGCTATGGGCTATAATGCCCTAACTCTCTACTCAGGGTGACAGAGTGAGACTTTGTCTCCAAAAAAAAAAAAAAAAGAAAAGAAAAATTTGTTAAGGTATATTTTATGAGCCAGAATGTTTTCTATCTTGGTGAATGTTCCATATAATCTTGAGAATATGTACATTTTGCTGTTGTTAGATCAAGTAGTCAATAGATACCAATTATATCAGTTGATCAGTGGTGCTACTGAGTTTACCTGTGTCCTTACTAATTTTCTGTTTGCTGGATTTACTAATTTGTAACAGAGGAGTGTTGACTCTAATCAGGGTAATAGTGGGTTTATTTCTTTCTCTTATGGATTTCAGTTTTGCCTTACAAATGTTGACACACTGTTGTTTATGATGTCTGACAATTAAGTACACAAACTTGCCACAGTATGCTCACATTGGCAACACTGTGCAAATAACTCAGTAAGGTTTCTGAGTTGATTAACGTTGATAACGTTGGTATATCAATGTCTCACAGCTGTGTTCGTGTTGACATATGGCAGTGTCTTGCTGAATGGCATTCATTATTTTCATTGTGTGTTTTTGTGTGTCATTATGAGAATGTCAGAGCTTGAATTAGAGCAATGAACAAACATTAAATTTCCTGTTGAACTTGGCAACAGTGGAAATGAAATCATGAACATGTTAGTCCAAGTTTTTAAAGAAAATGGCAGTGTGCAAATGGATTAAATGCTTTTGTTTTTCTGAGGGGAGAGAAAGTGTCAGTGATGAAGAGAGGTCAGGGCAGCCAGTAACGAGTAGAACTGACAAAAACATTGCAAAAATTAATCAAATTGTGCATTAAAATCCTCAGCTGACTGAGAAACATAGCAAGACAAGTAAACATTGGATAGACAGAGAAACAGGAAAATCTTAACGGAAAGTCTTGGCCTGAGAAAGGTGTATGTAAAAATGGCCCCGAAAAAGCTCATTGTTGAACACGGTGAGAGCATTTTTTAACCAATAAACAAACAAGTGTATTGGAACACTCTCCCAACTCACCTGATCTGGGACCCAGCGACTTTTTTCTTTTTCCAAAGACAAAGGAAATATTGAACAGAAGACATATTCATGACAATCAGGACATAAAGGGTAATATGATGACAGCTTTGAAAAAGAGTTCTGAAATCGCTTTGAAGGATGGACTAGGCACTGTGCACATTTGTGCATAGCTTCCCCAGGAGAGTACATGGACAGTGACTGTAGTGATATTCAGCACCGAGGTATGTAGCACTTTTTCTAGGATGAATTTGCAGACTTAATTGTCAGACCTTATAGGTGCATACACAATAAAGATTGTTATGTCTAACCATCAAGCTGAGAGTCAAATCAAAGACATAATGCTATTCACAATAGCCCCAAAGAAAATAAAATACCTAGAAATACATTTAACTGAGTGGGTGAAGGATCTCTATAAAAAGAACTATGAAACGCTGAGGAAAGAAGTTGCAGATGACACAAACAAATGGGGAAACATAACATAGTCATGGATCAATAGAAATAAAACGTCCATAACTTTCCAAAGGGGTTTACAGATCCAACGCAATCTGTACCAAACATTTCACAGATCTAAAGAAAGTAATTATTATTTTCTTACTTTTTTTTGCAGTTTTTAGCCAGGGCCGGGTTTGAACCCACCACCTCTGGTATATGGGGCCGGCGCCCTACTCCTTGAGTCACAGGCACCACCCTAAAGAAAGTAATTCTATGCTTTGTTAGGAAGCAGAAAAGAACCTGAATGGCCAAAGCCATCTTAAGCCAAAAGAGCAAGTCTGGAAACATTACATTATCAAACTTCAAATTATGCTACAAGGCTATAATAACCAAAACAGCATGATATTGACAAAAAATTAGAGACACCCATCCACAAAACAGAACAGAGAACCTGATACCCACATATAAAACCATCCATTAATGGCCAGTTGATCTTTTACAAAGAGCATAGCAATATACATTGCAGAAGAGAAGTGCTGTTCAACAAACGGTGCTGGATAAGTGGATAGCCACATGCAGAAGAATGAAACAGGATCCGTATCTGTTCCCATCCCAAAAATTAATTCAAGATGGATGAAAGATTCAATGTAAGACACAAAACCATAAAAATGCTAGAAGAAAATGTTAGAAAAACTCTTCTAGGTATTAACCTAGGCTGATCACATTAATCTACACAGCTATGATTTAATAAAACAAACAAACAAAAAAGACCCCAGTGGCAATTGCAGAAACAACAAAAATAAATGAATAGGATTTGAATTAGTGAAAAAGTTTCTGCACAGCTAAGGAAATAGTCAACAGAGCAAATAGAAAATCTACAGATGGGAGAAATATTTATAAGTTTTATATCTGACAAAGGGCTAATGGCCAGAATCTACAAAGAACTCTAGCAAATTAGCAAGGAAAAAAGAAACAATCCCATTCAAATATGAGCAAAAGACATGAACAGAAGCTTTTCAAAAGAAGGTAGACAAAAGGAATGCTTATACATATGGAAAACAGCATTAAGATTCCTCAAAGACCTGAAAGCAGACCTACCATTTGATCTAGCAATCCCACTACTGGCTACCATATATACTCGAGTACAAGCCGAGTTTTTTGTGCCGAGTTCATACTCGGCTTATACTCGAGTATATACAGTATTTACCCAAAGGAAAAGAAGTCATTTTATCAAAAAGACACCTGCACTCAGATATTTATAGCAGCACAATTCACAGTGTCAAAGATGTGGAATCAACCCAGGTGTCCATCATTGTATCAGCGGATTTAAAATATGTGGCATTTGTGTACTGTGAAATACTACCCAGCCATGAAGAAGGATGAATGAAACAATTTGGATGGAACTGGAGACCATTATCCTAGGTGAGTATCTAAAGAATGGATAAACAACCCATGTATTTACATTAAACCGGAACTAACAATGGGCACACCTGTGCACAGAGGGAGTAAAACTCAGTGGAGACTCGCAGCAGGGTGGAGAGGGAAAGAGGTGGGCAGAAACCTACCTGAAGGACCCCATGAACACCACCTCGTGACCCTGCCTCTAGCATAACAAAATTAGTACGTGTAACCAAAACTGTTTCTATCCCTGTAATAGTCTGAAATTAAAAAAAAAGAAAAGCTCTATATACAGGAGAACATTTGAGCTCCTTAGGTTGTATGGACAATTTGCAAATCCTTTCAATACCTAGAAAAGCAAGGAAACAGATTTTCCTTTTTATAAAGCAAAACAAAAAAACAAAAAAACACTGCTGTGACAAATCCGACTATTTTTAGACTGAGAATATTCTATTGCATCTTCCCACATAGCACCAAAAATTTTCTCATCCTATTTATACCCCAACTCAAAGAATGTGTGCAGACTTTGTTGGTTTTGGAACTTGAAGTGCAGTAGCGGGTCTTCAGCCTTTGTACGTGGCGTCCAGAAAGTGCTGTCATAGGAATGAATGATCAGGTTTAAATGTGGTAGAGCCAGCTCTGTGCTGGGCGTGGGGTGTGCATGCAATGGCTGTTTTATTTTTTTAAATGTTACTTAATATCAGCAATGGTTAAGCTAATAGTAATTAACTATTTTTATTTATTTTTATTTTTTATTATTAAATCATAGCTGCATACATTAATATGATCATGGGGAGAGCTGCATAGAGGGAGGCTGGGGCAGGAGGTGAGCACTGCTGTCTGGTCCTTCCTTCTCAGCCTTCTCCCTCCTCTGTCTTGGAGGTTGGGCTATGGAGTCTTTGGGAGGTGATCAGGACCTGAAGGTGGGCCCTCGTGCTGGGGTTAATGCCCGTCTAGGAAGAGAAACCAGAGCTCTTGGTCTTCTCTCTATGCCGTTTGAAGACACAACAAGATGATGATGGCTGTCTGCAAACCAGGATTCAGGCTTTCGCTGGGCATCAGGTGTGCCAGCACCTTGGACTTGAACTTCCAGCCTCAGAATTGTGAGAACCAGATGTTTGTTGCTTAACCCACCCAGTCTCATGCACTGTTGTTACAGTAGCTGGAACAGACATGTGCTAAGAAGGGCCCATTAGGAGACCTGGTTCAGGAGTTCAGATGGCTCACACCAGACCAGGTTGAATTTGTTACTCGTTATTCTCCAATATTCTACCACAGTTCTAGTCACTAGGCCTCTGCTCTGTTCTGTAACCGAACATGATGGCAGCCTTGGTTCTGGGACCGGGCCCTCGCTGTGGTCCATGTCCCTGTGCATCGTACCCGTGCTCAGGGCTCCGCACAGGCCGGCCTCCACCGCCTCCTCTTCCTCCTCTTTTCCCTCTTCCTCCTCCTCATCCTTTTCCTCTTCTTCCCTTCTCCTTCTTCTGTCTCTTTCTGTCTGCTTTTAACATTCAGTTTTTTTGTATATCTGGGTTTTATGTTGGTGCATGGTTGAACTCCTGCTCAAAATTGATTTTTTGGTAATAGCCAATCTTCTTGATATAAGTTTTTGACTGGTTCATGCCCCCACCATTATTTGTGACTTAAAAAAAAAATCATACATTGTCTTCAAATATATACTAGGCTGTTTCCTGGTTCCCCGTGTGCTCTCTGTGGATCTACTGAGCGCTTATTGTATCGTAATGGTCAGTACGATCTTGTTTTAATTGCGATTACATTTGCCAGAGCAACATTTTTCTTATTAGTCTTCTTTCAAACTTACCTGGCTGTTTGCATGTTTTATTCTTCCAGATACATTTTTGAGTTGTTTTTTTAGGCATCCATTCCTTGCATCCCCTTGACATTTCGGTTTTGATTCTGAGAGAGGTAAAAATTAATTTTAGAAGAGTCTGTGTTTTTATTTACTCAGTCTTCTCATACATGAATGTGTTGTATCCCTTTATTCTTTTAGTTCTCCTATGGCTATCATGGACGTTTTGAATTTTCTGCTCAATAATACCACACATTTATTGTTAAGATTATTTTTAGTATTTTTCAGTAAATGATTTTTTTCTGTTTCCTTTGTAAGCTCTACTTATTGCTGATATACACAAAAGCTGTTGATTATTGAGTATTTGTCTATCAACAACTATAGAATGCTGTTGTTAAGTTTTAAAATTTACAGAAATATCGCTCAGTATTTTTAGGCATGTTATATTATTTTATATATCACTATAATTTGCTTTACCTATTCATATATATAAAATATAAAGCAATCTATAATTCAATTATGTTAAATAAAATATCTCTTACAATCTGTGCATTTTTGTCTCATGTCTTTATTAATTAATTATAGCAGAACATTAAGTAGTTATGGTGATAGCAGGCATTCTTATCAAGGTTCTTCTAGTGTTTGCAATGAAATATTAACTGACAGTACTGTTAATATTCTTGTTTCCTTTCCTCCATTTTATATATTTAGAGATGAGGTCTCATTCCATCACCCAGGCTGGAGAAGAGTGGTGCAATCATAGCTCACCGTAGCCTCCAACTCTTGGACTCAAGGGATCCTCCTCAGCCTCCTGAGCAGCTGGGACTGCAGCCACGCACCATGAGGCCTGGCTAATGTTCTTTTTGGACACAGGGTCTCGCTGTGTTCTTAGGCTGGTCTTAAACTCCTGGCCTCAAGTGATTGTCCCATCTCAGCCTCCCAGGTCACTGAGATCACAGGCATGAACTCCAGTGCCTGGCCGGCCGGCTGGCCGGCCTTCCTTCCTTCCTTCCTTCCTTCCTTCCTTCCTTCCTTCCTTCCCTTCCTTCCTCCCTCCCTCCCTCCCTCCCTCCCTCCCTCCCTCCCTCCCTTCCTTCCTTCTTTCTTTACCTTTCTAGGAGGAAGTGGGCAGCATATTACCAAATGATTTTTGGCATTGATGGCCCTTAGTGGACTTTTTCTTCAAGGACCTGTTGATGTTACATGTTATGACGGAGTCCCTATTATTAAACTACTCTTGCACTCTCAGGGTAAAACTCATCAGGTCAGATTTTAATTCCTTCCGAGGCTTATAGGATTCCTTCACCTTCTAAAGATAAAAGGTAATGGAATTTGCCTACTTCCATAGGTTTTGGTAGTAAACTGATCCACTTTATTTTTTTTCCAATACTTTAAAGATTCAATTATTCATTAGATTTTTGAATTCAATGACAAAATTTATTTCAGAAGTTACTTTTTAAGTTTGAATATGTAATATAACAATATACTTTTTTTTTTGGCACAAAAATACTCATTAATAAAGGCTGCCTCTCCTCTCACTTTTACTTTTTTCAATATGACTTGGACTGCATCTGATAGCGATGTTATGAAGGTTATAATCCTAATCCAAATAGGGAAAATGATTATAGTGCATTAAAAAAAAATGGGCTTTTCAGATTTTATTCTTTCATTATTTATATTGCCCTACAATAAGGAGTGATAATAGAGATAAAATATGGGTTGTCTAGAAACCGGATATGGAATAAATTAAAGTGGTTACATAATGATGACATTATAATACTTTGGTTATTAAATATGAATATATTTGTAGTATATTGGGATTCAGAAATATTACTTTTTAGCAGTATTGAACAAGGCATTTATGTTTCCAAAAGTAAAAAGGATTATAGAATGTTACCTGCCGAGAACTTGTTTATCCCATTTTATTCTTAGAAATTACTTCACTTATTCTGGCTGCCAGCAGGATCAAACCAAACAATCATGACTTCGGTGATAACTTTGAACTATACATGAAGCTGCAAACTGTTAGGGAAAACACAGGCTTGGAAAAGTTTCTAGTGTGTTAGTTTCCCGAGTAGGGCAGTCTCAGCAGCCCTTGACCAGTTCCTAAGTGTCTGTTAAGGACATCTGAGTGTTCTCAAAGTCCCGCTGGCATGCCGACGTCGCAGGCACTCTGCAGTCTAAGAACTGCATCTCACTTCTACTGCTTGTAAGTCCTTGGACACCTCCCACAGACACTAGGGTGCTTAGCTGCCACGTCTTATCTGTCTGGGGCTGGAAAGTGGCTCCTTACATTCCTTGAGCCCAGCTTGGTTGAGGGGTACCATACACCTGTCAGGTGTTGGGGTCAGTTCCTCAAAATGGCTTCCCTGAGTTCAAGGCACTGGGTGTTAGCCCCCCGTCTGGGGTTTTAGTTATGGCTTCACGAGCAGGATCAAAACACAAGTCCATCAGCTTCATCCTGATGTCAGAGGAAATTGGAAATGCAAGTTTTGTCTCTGGCACCCAACTGGGGTGGGTGGGAATGACCAAGTGTAGGGACTGTTTGATTGTGTAGGTGCTGCCTGTGTCCAATTCAACATTCACAAATCCCTTTCCCATCCTGGGTTAGAAGATGGCTGACATGTTTTTGTTTTGTTGTTGTGGTTTTTGGCCTGCTTCATTAGAGACAAAGCGCCTTTCTTAAGCAGAAGTCTCATCACTCAGCTTGTGAGCAGTGTGAGGAACAGAAATTCAAGAAAGGGGAAGACCTTCATCTTCTGACCCCAAGGAAAGCCTGGAAGCTGCACTTTATCATGCAAAATTACAACAAGTCAACAGGGCTGCATGGTTTGCAGCAGAAGGAATGAGGGAGGTGGAAGGAGAGAAACATTCTACCATGAGATGTGCAAGAGGAAGCCTGGACTCCATGCTGGAGATGCTTCAAGAAGCATCATACTCTAAAAAGTTATCAACAGAAATAGCAAAACCACTTTAGAATCATTCTATGTAACCTAAGGCAGATAATAAAATTATCACGTTAGGTCACACTTAGGTTTATCTCTTTTAAAACTGTAGGATAATTACAAGTAATCCACCAGCCTCTTTCTGCCCCTGGATAAATAAGAGCTGGGGTGTATGCAGGTGGCAGAGAAGTTGGGTTAGGAGAAGAAGTGTTAACTCTTGTTCGGGCCTGGTACCAAGCTGGGCCCTGGGGCTACAGAAATCAGTGTTTGCCCCTTTCTTAAAGGACCTAAAACATTATTCTGCTTCACTTGTGTGATTAGTAAACACTGATCAAGTGTCTCTGGACAGAGCTTTAGGAAGAGAAGACTATTTCTTGGTCAGATGGTGAAGCATGCCTGGACTCCTCAGCCTCGTGTAGATGTGACTGTAAAACCAGTTTAACAGACGTAGAGTGGCTTCAACCGCTGGTCTAAGATGGCAAATGTCATGATTCACTTCTATGGATGAAATGAGAATGAAAAATAGTTCTTCATCAGCGTCGTACTCTGGCTCAGCAAAATAGTGTGCTCAGTTCTGAAATTAATATTGCAGAAAATATCAAAGTGTGTGGTTATATATACTAATTGTTCAAAGCTATTAACCTTAAAAGATTTTTGGGGGTTGTTTTTATTATAGCAAAACCAAGGCAATCAACATTGGAAGGAGAGCCTGAAGGCTTTAAAATCACGTAGGGAAGCATCTATTTTTAGAGTCCTAACGAATGTATTTGGCTTTGAATTTTCAATTGGACACACCTCATTAATTTATAGTATAGAAATGTCAGGGAGCAGAGAGATGGGGTGGATTTCACTGTAATTCAGCATCTCGCTGGCTTGTTTTAGAGAATATAGACAGGCAGCCTCTGTGGTGTTAATCACAGGCAGGGACCAAACAGTGAAGGCTGGAGCTGCCAGGGGCGGGTGGTCATGGGCCTCAAAACAAGTTTGCTTTGCCTCTGGACAGAGCTGATTGTTCCCATCAAGGCAGGGCTCAAAATATCCTTTCCTTATGACATAACTGGAAAAATGTTGCTAGTGGCAGCAGAGGAAATGGGGCGGGAGAGCTTGTTCAGGCTGGAGAGTGAGATGCAGACAGGGCAAATGACCAAAGTGGCCCCAGGAGCTGAGGAGACGAAGAGATGGACGCCTCCTGTTGGGGACAGCCTAGGACAGGAGGGCTCAGGAGCTGTGCGTTAAGGCCTACTTTGGGGACTTGGGAAGGTCCAACACACTTATGTGTACACCCTTAGGTCTTGGGAGGGCAATAAAGGGTCCCTTGAGAGACATGACGGTTCCTCTGTTCCAGTGACACAGAGGGGTCAGAGGGTGCACAGCCCTCAGGGCCAGCTGCAGGTAGGCTGTGTGTGGCCTTGTCATGGCAGTACCCCTCCTGTTTTTGTCTCTGTCAATTCTTTGAGGGAACTCTTTGCAGGGCACAACACTCCCCCCACCACGACCCCCAGCATTGGAATTCTTCCTGTGGCCTGGGGAGTAGGCCTCTCTGTTTCCTGCTGGGCTGATGGTGCCGAGCAACTCATAACATCCCGTGATCACCTTGGGCGGGTGGCTGGGTCCCAAGGGGGATGGAGGGAGGTCCTGGAGCCATACATAGCAATGTAGTGAAGGTTGTTTTGAGGAGAAATAGCTGCATCTGAGACCCACGAGGGCAGATTTGAGAATCTGATGAAGGTGGTGATTCTGAAAAGAGTAGGGAGGGACGAGACACCTGCCATCAGAATCCTCTGGTGACCATGGCTTGGAAGGGAAATCTGGATGGGCAAAGAGTGAATACCTCGTCTAGGGGGAAAGTCTCTAATTCTTTGGAAGTAACTATATAATTTAAAAATAACATTTAAATTCATACATGTGAATTAAATTTATACACACAAAAGGAGGGATGGGAAAATGTCCTTTTCTCACTTAAATCTCTATAGTAATTACATATTCTCATCTAAATGTTTTAAGGTATACTTTGTCACAAGTAGTAAGAGCTGGAGAGGTTTTGTCTAGGTTCAGGGTTTTCTCACGAAGATAAAATCTGGCAGTGTGAAGACCCTAGAAGCTAAAATATTTGCACTATAGTTTAGTAAATTCCTTTTCTTTTATTTCAATTCCTTACCTCTGAGAAGTTTGCATACCGTACATACTTGAGTATAAGCCGAGTTTTTTCCGGCACACACTTTGTGCCGAGTTTGGGTTTTTTGGCACACATTTAGTGCCGGAAAAAACTCGGCTTAGACACGCGTCTATGCGGTAATTGAAATTTCAACCGGCACGCCCACGTGACACAGGCAGCCCCAGCGGAGTCCTTCT
>CAUYPK010085734.1:0-34179 GCA_963574355.1 Loris lydekkerianus | reverse complement strand
CCCCCATGCAATATACGGTTCTACAATCCTCAGCATGTTAATGGAAGCCTTGTTGAGCTTAACAAAAGTTCCATTGAAGATCTGGCGAAGGCGAAGAAGCTGCAACACCTTTCGGACCTTTGGACTCACACCATTGATACCTCTGATCCTGATGACAAATGCCAATTTTGGTTATGCAGGTACATAGAAGTTGCCAGCTTTTCTTGCTATCCTAGCCATCCGAATCTCAGTTCTGTACATCTGCCTGTATTCTTTATGATAATGCTTAGCTTTTTCATAGATAAGCTTCCTCCTTGCCTTTCAAAGCATCTTTTGGGCATACTTCTTTCTCAGACGCTTGATCTTCAGCTCTGCGAAATTCTTTTGCTTTTTCTTAAGGGTTTCTGGCACAGCAGGAACCTTCTTTTTCTTCTCTTTGACACCTTCCATGGTTCCAGCTGGAAAAAGAGCTGAGACCCCTTTTCTACAAGAAAAAGAAAAAAAATTATCCACGCATGGTAGTACATGCTTGTAGTCACTCCTATGGAAGACCGGGGATGCTGAGGTGGGAAGATCACTGGAGCCCAGGAGTTTGAGCAGCCTCAAACTGATAGCAGTGAGCTATCAGTCCCACCCCTACACTGTAGCCTGGGAGACAGAGTAAGTTCCTATCAAATTAAAAAAAATTACATTTTTTGTAAGCCAGAAATAAGAAATGCCTAACATCTAGGACTGTTCTTGTTTCTTTGAAAATATATCATGGCCATGTTTCCATATCCATTCATTATTGATTTAATCATAAGTTTTTAGGAAAAATAGGTTTACATGGCTTAAAACTATATAAAGTTACATTTCCATTTTTGTAACAATTTTAAATGGTTAGAGAGATTTATATGGTAACTTTCTTTCTCTCTCTTTTTCTTTACTGCGGGGATATGCTAATGTATATATGGCAACTTCAAGTGAGTAGTGAAATTTTATGAAAACAGTTTAGAAACTTTTCTAGAAGAAACCTCTGATAAAGTTTTAATAGTGCAGCACTGGCATGCAGATTGTTTCAAAATGAATGCTTGAAGAATATTATGTTTTCTCTGAGTTGACCTCTCATGAATTTTATTTTCTAACTTTATATAACTGTAGTGCCTATGAGATTATCAAACTGAAGGGGTACACCTCTTGGGCTATTGGACTATCTGTCATGGATCTGACAGGATCAATTTTGAAAAATCTTAGGAAAGTGCATCCAGTGTCCACTATGGTTAAGGTAGGCTTAAATTAAATTTTTATTATTCTTTCCATTAGTATTTACTGAGTTCCTACCCTGTGCCAGGCAGAGTACAGATATTGAAGGTGATATAATGGTGGACAAAAAAGGCAGAGCCATAGAGTTTAATGAAAGAAATGGACTTCATAAAACAATTACAAAAGTAAATATATGATAAATTGTGACAAATGGTGTGATGAAAAACTACAAAGTGCTAAGAATATACAAAAGGAGAATTTACCCTGGGTAAGGAGCATGGAAAGACTTCCTAAGGAAGTAGAATTAATTTTAAAGGCTGGACTAATATTCCAAGCAGAGGGAACACATGTGCAGAGGATTCAGGCAGATATGAGTTAACACTTGAGGATCTGAAAAAAATTTCAGTTACTAAAATGTAGAGAGGAAAGGGAAGAGTACACTGTGAGGCTGGGGAAGTAGGCAGGGTCAGTCCACCAAACCTCATAAAAAGGGTGTGTGGGACCTTACCTTAAGAGCAGTGGAAAGCAAGAGATGAGGCATTTTTATGTTAAAAAGATTTCTGTGGCAGTGATGGAGAGAACACATTTGAAGGGGACAAGAGTAAATGTAGGGAAGCTTGTTAAGAGGCCTTGCAGTAGCTTAAAATAGAGAGGATGATAGTAGTAAAGGTGAAGAAAAAGGGACAAATTTGAGATACATTGTATTTAAGAGGTAAAATTAATAAGACTTGGAAATGGAATGAGTGGGATGTGAGAGACAGAGTGGTCATTCTTAGGTTTCTGTTCTTAGATGGCAATCTCATTCACCAAGGAAAGGAATACTAAAGAGAAGTAAGCAGGTTGAAGGTCATGTTGCAGTTTTGGACAAATTGAATTTGAGGGGCCTTCAAGATAGCAGAAATAGGTAGCTAAGTCCAAGCTTCTGAAATTCATAAAAGAGTTTTATGTTGGGGTGCATGTGTATTTAATGTGTAGCCCAAGGCAACCCTTCTTCCAATGAGTGGCAGAAAACAAAAAAGGCGGGACACCCTTGGAGGTGGCAGTGTTAGCCTAGAGCGGAGGGACGACTTTCTGTTGTAATAGGTGGTGACAGAGAGGATGGGTACTGACACATACATAGATTAGTAAGTTTGGCATTGGAAGCATCTGATGCCTTCTATCTTTTTAATGAAAGGAGAGAAAATTGTCCACTGAGAGGGAAGGCATAAGAAAGTCTGAGAGTTGAGAAGAATTTAAATAGTCTTTGTAGATAATGGGAAAGTAGATCTGATTTTTTTTAAAAGGCAGAATTACTATCAGGGTGGGTGTTTATTTGAGGTTGGTAACCATTAATTTGTAATGTTAAATTTGTAATGTAAGCTGAAGATCAGCTTTGTTGTATGGTTTTATCCAGTGACCTAAGTGCAGGAATGGAGAAAGCAGACAGCGGAATTCATTCAGGTTTAGGTTTTACTGGCAGAGTGTGAAAGGAAAAGATAGACAGAGATATTGGGGAATGGGAAGGAAGAAAGAGTTTGTGAGAGAGGTACATGCAGCTTTGGTTTGTACACATGTTGAAAATGAGTTGAATCTTCTCCTAAAAGGTCACAGACAAATTGAAGACTTTGCCCTTGAATGTGATCTATTGATATATACATATATGAATAAATATTTTAAAAATAATAACGAATGTAAGAAATATTTATAAAAACAAAACATTAAATGGGCAAAGGGGTTTAGGATATGGCAAAAGAGTTATAGAATGATAGATCATGGAATCTAAATTGGGTATAGAGGGACCCCATAACAAGATCCGCAGTAGGATAATTGAAGTGGGAGGAGAAGGTCCTATGAGCTAAGGAAGTCAAGAAACTGGAAAGGAAGAAAATTGGTTGTTATCCACATGAACAATGAAGTCAGCAAGGGTAATGGCAGAAATCGGGAAATATAGGGATGACTGCGAGCCATGCGTCAACATCTTTTGTGAGTGAGGTGGAGTAACCAGGTACTGGGAGGTTAGTAGATAGTCATTAGAAAGGGGAGAGGAGCTGAATGAATATAATGAGCCTCAAAAACAGAGGGATAATGTGTTTTGTTTTTATAAGAGCAGGGATTTAATGATTTGGAAGGGGCAGTGAGGAGTACACAGGGGATACTGTGTACACCCTTCTGAGGATGCAGGGGATGTGGAAAATAAGCAGCTACTCCTCTAGGACCCCCAGTCACCAAAAAGGCTTTTTGATCTCATAGTCCTTCAACAGTACTGTGGCATCATGAAAGACTGCATGGTATCCTTTCCCTTGGACAGAAAGATGACTCCTTAAGACAGGGTCTTGTTCTGTTGCCCAGGCACATCAGAGAATGGTAGCATCATAGATTATTGCAACCTCAAACTCCAGGGCTCAAGTAATCCTCCCATCTCACCCTCCCGAGTATGTGGGACTACAAGCATGCACCATCATGTCTAGCTAATTTTTTTACTTTTTTTTTTTTTTTTGAGACAGAGCCTCAAGCCGTCGCCCTTGGGTAGAGTGCTGTGGCGTCACAGCTCATAGCAACCTCAGCTCCTGGGCTTGAGTGATTCTCTTGCCTCAGCCTCCCAAGCAGCTGGGACTACAGGCGCCTGCCACACGCCCGGCCATTTTTTGGTTGTAGTTGTCATTGTTGTTTAGCAGGCTCAGGCTGGATTCAAATCTGCCAGCTCTGGTGTATGTGGCTGGTGCCTTAAGCTACAGGTGCTGAGCCTAATTTTTTTACTTTCTGTAGAAGCAGGGCTTTGCTCTTGCTCAGGCTGGTCTAGAACTATTGGCCTAACCAGCCTTGGCTTCCCAGAGTGTTAGGATTACAGGCATGAGCCACCACACTTGTTCCCTTTCTTGGTCCTTTTAAAGGCCTCTGGCATGTTCTCCTTATCACTGAATGTAAGTTCTATAACATCACAGGGCATAAAGAAACTCTCACTTTTGCTACAATTACTCTGCTACCTTCCACATAAATCTTGTTGACCACCATAGGCTCTCCTGTGTATGTATACTCTTAGTCTGGAGCTCTCTTACACAGCTGCTTTTCCAGATCAGGTTACTGAACAATAATCTAATCTTATTTTTCAGGGCTTATATGGAATAAAAGAAGAAATATTTCTCAGTATCCCTTGTGTCTTGGGTCGGAATGGTGTCTCAGATATTGTGAAAATAAACTTGAATTCCGAGGAAGAGGCCCTTTTCAGGAAGAGTGCAAATACACTTTGGGATATCCAAAAGGACCTAGTAATTTAAAGCCTTTTAGTGTTTCACCATTTTACAGAACAGAAGATAGGAGACTGTGTATTTTACATCATAAAACTATTTTTATCTGATCTGTAAAAAATAAAAAATTAGAGACCTATGACATAAACCCAGTCTCTTGAGATTAGAAAGAAGAAATGGTTAAAGAGATTTCTCCTCTTTATGAATCTTTTATAACTCTATTCACATGATATCAAACCTGTATAGGTATAAGCTATACTTGTGAGGTAGGTCATATATTTCTTTCTATAAGCTATACTGGTGAGGTAGGTCATTCTATTTCTTCAGGTGAAATAGAATATGTATAATAACTTATTATAATATGGAATTTATAATTCCTTTTATAAAATAAGCCCTTTTCTAGTATTGAAATTTCTTGTCTTTTTTTTTTTTTGTTCTTTTAAGAGATAGGGTCTTGGAATGCAGCGGCTCATCATAGCTCACTACAGCCTTGTACTCGGGAGTTTGAACCATCCCCTTGCCCCAGCCTCCCAAGTAGCTAGGACAACAGGCACGTGCCACCACACCTAGCTGATTCTTAAAACTTTTTTTTGCAGAGATGGAGTCTTCTATGTGGCCCAGGCTGGTCACAAGGGATCCCCCTGCCTTGGCCTCCCACAGTTCTGGGATTACAGGGGTGTTAGCCACCACACCTGGCCTGAACTATTGAGATTTCATCTTGTGCTTTTTCATTAACTTCACATATCTGCTTCATGCATAATCCTTACTACTTTTTTTTGAGACAGAGTCTCACTCTGTTGCCTGCTTATAGTGGCATCATCACAGCTCACTGCAACCTTAAACTTCTGAGCTCAAGCACTTCTGCCTCAGCATCCCAAGTATATGGGACTACCGGCCTGTGCCACCATGCTCAGCTTAATTTTTCTATTTTTTTGTAGAGAGAGGGTCTTGCTTTTGCTCAGGTTGTTCTCAAACTCCTGAGCTCAGGCAATCCATTTGCCTCAACCTCTCAGAGTGCTAGGATTACAGGCATGGGCCACAGTGCCTTAATACTTATTTTTGTGATTATATATATCAGAAAGAAAATATAGCTATAACTTTACGATGCAAAAATTTTTAATTTAATTTAATTTAATCTAATTTAATTTAATTATTTGATTTGATTTGATTTGATTTAATTTAATTTAATTTAATTTAATTATTTAGTTTTAGATAGAGTCTCAAGCTGTCGCCCTGGGTAGAATGCTATTGTGTCACAGCTCACAGCAACCTCAAACTCTTTGGCTTAAGCTATTCTCTTGTCTCAGTCTCCCAAGTAGTTGAGACTACATGCTATTTTTTATTTTATTTTATTTTTTTTATTGCAGTTGTCATTGTTGTTTTAGCTGTCCTGGGCTGGGTTCGAACCCACCAGCCTCGGTGTATGTGGCTGGCACCCTTACCCACTGAGCTACTGGCACTACCAGTGCAAAAATTTTAAATGAGATGACATATTCAACTCTGAAAGTATTATACTAATTCATATAAATTCAAATAATTGATTTGGTCTCTCAATTGAAAAACTACCCATGGAGCTTAGACTATCCTCTAAGTAATTTGCTCAGTAAACTATTACTCTGTTTGCTATGTTATGGATATATGATCAATATGCCCTTAAGTATCCACAATGAATGTACTTAGGATACCTTAACTAATTGATTATTGACTAATGCTTGATAACTGTCAATTGGTAGCTCCTGCTTGG
The DNA here is from genome assembly GCA_963574355.1 of Loris lydekkerianus. Classification (NCBI taxonomy): domain Eukaryota; kingdom Metazoa; phylum Chordata; class Mammalia; order Primates; family Lorisidae; genus Loris; species Loris lydekkerianus. The sequence goes on along the minus strand of CAUYPK010085734.1, from coordinate 27,990 downwards.
TGTCCAAGGTAGGAGTACATGTGGTTCTTGTAATTTATGCATTATAAACATATACATATATATATTACCTTGATTCTACAAAGAATTTAAGGCAGCTATAGGAAATAGATCGTGCAACAAAAACTAAGAAATTAGGACCAAGGTAATTTATAAAGCAAGACAGGATGGAGCTAGTGGGAAAAATTTGAAGTCATATATACAATGCAGGCCCTGAGGATTTCCACAGTTCTAGTGGAGGCACACTCATTTGGTCAGAGAGTCATAGTTCACCCTCATAGTCTGTTATTTGTGCCTTTTTTTTTTTTTTTTTTGAGGCCAAGTCTCAGTCACCCTGGGGTTGAGTGCTGCGGCATTATTGCTCACAGCAACCTCAAACTCTTTGGGCTCAAGTGATCCTCTTGCCTCAGCCTCCTGAGTAGATGGTACTACAGGGCCAGCCACAATGCTAGGCTATTTTTAGAGATGGAGCCTCACTCTTGCTCAGGCTGGTCTTGAACTTGTGAGCTCAAGTGATCAGCCTGCCTTGGCCTCTCAGAGGGCTAGGATTACAGGCATGAACTACCATGCCGTGCCTTATTTGTGCTGTCTTGATGGCTTTTATTCTAGTTAACTACAACTGAACATGATTAGTTTCCCATTATTTTGTTCTTTTTCCCTTTTCTTCATGTCTTCCCCTGAATGCATAAAATAAGGCTGAGTTTAATCTAATTATGATGGGAACAAGGGGAGTCTTCTGTTGAATTTTGTCTTTTTTGAAACAGTCTGGCTCTGTTGCACAGTCTATGGTGCAGTGGCATCATCATAGCTCATTGCAACTTCAAACTCCTGGGCTCAAGAGATTCTCCTGCTTCATCTTCCTGAGTAGCTGGAACTACAGGTGGTGTACCACCATGGGTGGCCAATTTTTCTTCTTCTTCCTCTTCCTCCTACTCTTTTTTTTTTTTTTTTTTTTTTTTTTGAGACAGAGTCCCACTCTGTTGCCCAGGCTAGAGAGCCATTGTGTCACCCTAGCTTACAGCAACCTTAAATAAACGCCAGCCCCAGCCTCCCCAGTAGCTGAGACTACAGGCTCCCACCATAATCCCTGGCTAATTTTTCTATTTTTAGTGGTGATGGATGTCCCTCTTGTTCAGGCTGGTATAGAATTCCTGAGGTCAAGTGATCTGCCTTTTTTAATAGTTCCTGTTTGCATACCAAATTAAAACTTTATTTTTAGGGCAGCGCTTGTGGCTCAGTGGGTAGGGCATCACCCCATATCCCGAGAGTGGCGGGTTGGAACCGGCCCTGGCCAAACTGCAGCAAAAAAATAGCTAGGCGTTGTGGTGGGCACATGTAGTCCCAGTTACTGGGGCGGCTGAGGTAAGAGAATAGCCTAGACCCAGGAGTTGGAGGTTGCTGTGAGTGTGTGACGCCACAACACTCTACCGAGGGGGACAAACAAAACAAAATAAAACTTTGTTTTTAGGAAATCCTCTCAGAGATTGATAGGCTGAGAAAAAAATACATACATATATTTCAGCCTATCAAATCTATTTTATATATATATGAATGTATATAAATGTATATATGTAAAATGTATTTTATATATATATAAATGTATATATGTATATATATAAACAGATATATGTTTTTTTTTTTGTTTTTTTTTTTCTGGGAAGTAGGAAGTAAAACTGGTCTACCTCTTGTATTCTCAACAGGTCAGAATAGTCCCCAAGGGCGTGAAAATTGTTCTTGGACGCATGTGTGAAAAAATCTTAGCTATTACAAAGGTTGACATTCTGAAGATCACTCTTACCTGACAAACCTTATTCCTTAATATTTAATTTCACAATAGGGAGAACGATTGGGGATAAATGTCTAAAAAGACTCTGGAGGGGCTGATAATGAAAAAATGGTCGAGAAACACTGCTCTACATTCTACAAAAGAATTTGCCAGATATGTAGTTTGTATTATGATTACAAACGAGTTAGCAAACACAGGTAAAACGTGGTGGGAGAAATCTTGGTTTATTACAGACTAATTTTGCATTCTGCATTTAACTAATAGTGTTCTCTTCCACTTGTAGAAATGGTTATGAATTAGCACTCCAGTTGTCAAAGTCTTAGGGTTTTATTTCTTATTTCAAAATTCCCTTCGCATGGAGGATTTAAAATTTTTATTGTTTCTACTTCAGCTCACATTTAAGGTGGTAAAAACACCTGGGGTCCCTTTTTTCCTACAGCGCGGGTGACAAATTTCCAAATGAGGGTTAAAAAACTCTTTTTTGATACATCTAGACTAGGTTTGGTTAGAAATAAAACTACCTGGCTCTCCAGTGCTTGGGTTTTGGGAAACCACACTGGGCGCGCCAGCTACCAGGGGAGGAGCCTTTCTGGAGCCCGCCCACCACGGAAACGCAGCACGCGGGCGGGCACGAGGCTGCAGGCTCGAGGCGGCCGGGAAGGGCGCAGGCGCAGTGCTCCACCGCAGTCGGCCTCGCGCCTTCCCCCGAGTGCTTGGTGTGCTAGGCCCCTGTGAGGCCCCGCAGGAGCTGGGCGTGATTTTGCATGGCTGCGGTGATAGGCCGTTACAGAGCCTCAGAGGAGCTTAAGGCTGTGTCCTCCTGTTGTCTTTCTCATCTGGAGTGAGTGGCTATGAGCTGGCTTGCGAGAGTCCTACTGACCAGCCAGAGAATGGGAGCCCAGGGAGCGCGTTCCCTTTGTCCGAGGATGGCTCTCCGTGTTCGCCAGGCGGCTTGCAACCTGCCCCGGGGCGGCTGGCCCTCCCCGCCTGTGAGTGTGGCGGGTTGTACCTGGAGCCTGGGCCTGCAAAGGGGGTGTGGGTCCTGGGGCAGAGACTGGGGGATGGGAGGTCCTTGTGCTGTCTGCAGCACCTCCCTCCACACTGGGGCCCAGGAGTTCTCCATATGTACCAATATTCTCTCCCTACAGACCAATCCCAAATCTGAGGAGAGAGACGGACAAGGGTGGACAGCTGGAGGAGAGAGGAGGGAGAGACATTGGCGTAGCAGCCCCTTTTCTTTCCTTCACTCTCTCTTAACTTTACCCACCTGCCTTTCTTTCTGGGTTTGCTTCATGGATGCCAGGCTGCTGGCCAGAAACTCCCTACCCAGCTGCTTTATGGAGTTGGATTTGCGTGTCCTTGTGCTGTCTGCAGCACCTCCCTCCACACAGGGCCCAAGAGTTCTGCATATGTACCAGTATTCTCTCACTACATACCAATCCCAAATCTGGAAATGGCTGTGCAGTTTTTCTTTACTCATTAGGTTTCCAAGATGGCGACCGTTAAGCATGAACTTTTTAAGAATTTCACTTCGGAGGAGGCCATTCATCACAACAAGGTCTCCATTATAGGAACGGGGTCTGTTGGTATGGCCTGTGCTTTCAACATCTTATTAAAAGTAAGCTATGTGCTGTGTGCCATAGGGTTAACCAGGCTTTCCTCAGGTGAAGGCAAATCCACTGCGTATGGTTCCGCGGGTTTTGCCCAGTTCAAGGGGTCACAGGTCCTGGGATGGTCCAGAGGCACAGGTATTTTTTTCTAATTGTTCCACCCAGAAGGAGGTCCTTTTTCTGAGTTGTATGGTGATAGCATGTGTGTTAGAAGTTCTGGGAAATTATGTTGACGTTGCATTTTCCCTTATGTAATTACAATATGAGTTACCCCTTTGCTTAATTTGGAAACTCAGCTTAAGTTATTATTTAGAGGCTGGGCGCGGTGGTACACGCCTGTAATAGCACTCTGCGATGTTGAGGTGGGTGGGTCGCCTGAGCTCAGGAGTTCAAGACAGACACGAGCAAGAGCTAGAACCGTCCCTGCTAATAGTAGAAAACTAGCCAGGCGCTAGTTATGACAGGCGCCTGTAGTCCCAGCTACTTGGGATGATGAGGCAAGAGGATTGCTTGAACCTAGCTAGGAGTTTGAGGTTGCTGTGATCTATGGACACCATAGGACTCAACCCAGGCAACAGATTGAGGTTCTGTCTCAATACAAAACAAAATAAGTAGGTGGCAGAAAAAAAAGTGTACAACATGTCAGTGGTAGGCATTCAACTAGTACCAAATATAATACTCTTTTTTTCCTTTAAATATCTCATCCCCATTTCCTAGTTTCTGTCTTTATTTCCCTTCCTTCCTTATTCATGTCCTGTTAGTTGTTCTTAGTATTGATGTAGCTGATAGTTAGATTCTAGTTTAATGGCTAGAGACGGAGACTATAAAGATTCTTTTCTGTGAATATTACCCTGATCTGAGCCCTTAAACTTTTAGTAAATCATAACAGACTTTGAGCTATACTTTGCTTTTATTAGTGGAATATCAATGGGTTTCACTTCTAGATGACATAATGTCCTGAGGACATTAAGAGTAGTAGCAGCTGTCAACTGCTGTTCTTGCCAATTATACAAAATCCCCATGACTCATTTTGCTGTATCAATTGTAATGTGTTTATCAGTAGTGTCCTCGTTGCTAATACATGAAAACCAATATATTGGTTTTTTGGTTGTTGGATTTTTTTTTGTTTTTTGGAGACAACGTCTTGCTCTAGTCACTGCCAGGGTGGAATACAGTATTGTGAACACTGCTCACTACAGCCTTGAACTCATGGGCTCCATTGAGTTTCCTACTTCAGCTTCCCAAGTGGGATGAATTACAAGTGCATGTCACCATGCTCAGCTAATATTTCTTTCTTTTTTTTTTTTTCCATAAAGACAAGGTCTTTATGTTGCCCAGGATGGTTTTTAACTCCTGAACTCAAGAGTTCTGCCCCACTTCCCAAGTTAAAGGCTTGAGCCCCTACACTGCCCAAATTTGTTTTAAACATCAATTTTAATGACTACTTTATTTACGTTACCTAGTACCACAACCCCGAAAAATAAATAGCACATCTATTTTATAGAGGAGAAAAAAGCACAGCTATCTTAAGTTGCATGAATTGATAAGCTTATAGATACTCTATATACAGAAGTTTGAAGTAAAAGATTTATTCACTATCTCTTTTTTGATTTATTCACTATCTCTTTTTTGAATGGTCTTTCTGGGAGGGATTGAGCTCTATCCATTAAAAAAGTGATAATAGCTACAAGCTCCTAGAACTTGAATTCTGTTACATTGCAAACTGTAGCAATTATATATCATAGGAAATGTGGTACATAGTCCCTCGTCACTTTACTCTCTCCTTCTCCTTGCCCTAGACAAGGCAACTTCTTTCATTCACAGAGATGATGAGATCTTAGAAACTAACTAACTTACTTACTTCCTTCCTTCCTTCCTTCCTTCCTTCCTTTCTTTCTTTTTTTTTGATATAGAGTCTCAAGCTGTTGCCCTGGGTAGAGTGCTGTGGAGTCCCAGCTCACAGCAACCTCAAATTCTTTGGCTTTCCCAAGTAGCTGGGACTATAGGCGCCTGCCACAATGCCTGGCTATTTTTCGGTTATAGTTGTCATTGGCGGGCCTGAGCTGGATTCGAACCCTCCAGCTCTGGTGTATATGGCTGGCGCCCTAGCTGCTTGAGCTGCAGGTGCCGAGCCAGAAACTCTTTTCTGATGAGGGAATTCTCAGTAGTTGTTTAGTAATTTATTGGCAGGAGTTTATGGTACAACCTAGTAGAGATACGATTATGGTACAACCTAGTAGAGATACGATTATGCCTTTCAAAATTATTGCTCATACCATAATACATAAACTTTCATTAGTATAATGTGAGATCCAACTTTCTTTAATTTAGTGTTGTATCCTGAATCTAGAATAATGTCTAGTGTAATAGACACTTAGTTTAATGAAAGAATTGCTAAAATCCAAATGCACATTAAAATGGAAAAAGCACTGGTTTATGAATACAAAGATGGGATAGTCCACCCTGCTTCATTTTTATAAATAAGGAAAGTAGCTCCAGAGGGATCGAGTTAGAATGCATTTTTATAGACTTTAGTTTTTAGAATAGTTGTAGATTTACAGAAAAATTGAGAAGTAGAGAGTTTATGCACCACATGTAGTCATTAACATTATACCTTGGTATGACATACCTTAGTATGGCATATTTGTTACAATTAAAGAGGTGGTAACCCACAGGAACTATATTAAAGGGCCGTGGCATTAGAAAGGTTGAGAACCACTGACATAGAGGTAAAGTGCCATTTTCATATCCAGGGTACATACTGTCAATATGATTTACCAGCATTGATGTTGACCTGAGTCACCTGGCTGAGGTGGAAAGAGTAACTGGAAAGTTACTCTCTTCCCTCTTTCCATACTCTTTGGAAGGGCCCTATATGTGACCCACACTTAAAGGGTTATGCTCTCTTCCATGAGTATCTATCCTCCAGAATATTAAATTACTTTAATACTTCTCAATGGGAGATTTGTCTCTTCTTTCCTATTAATTCTGTCATTTGTTAATATTCATATGGATTCATGGGTCTTATTTAATATTTTAGGTTATAATCAAATACTTAACTAGTTTCTTAAATTGTTCCGGCTTTGGCCATTGGGAGCTCTTTTCAGTTGACTGCTGTATCCCTTTGGCATACTCCATCAGTGTGGGATTTTTATTTTGTTTTGAGTACTTCCTGACTTTCTGAAGCTTTAAAATGTTTCAGATTCTTCATCTTTTATATTTTTTGCACCATTCCTAGAGTCAGCCTTTTCCCCACAAGGAACTTTGCTTTTATTGGAGAATGATATTAGAAACCAAGATCTGGGGCCAGGTGTGTTCAGTGCTACTGGGGTTATGATACACTTTAGAAACTATTGTGTAGGGCGGCGTCTGTAGCTCAAAGGAGTAGGGCGCCAGCCCCATATACTGGAGGTGGCAGGTTCAAACCCGGCTCCAGCCAAAAACTGCAAAAAAAAAAAAAAAAAAAAGAAAAGCTATGGTGTAGGCTCAGCGGCTAGGGCGCCAGCCACATACACTGCCAAACGACGACAGCTATAACCACAAAACAGCCAGGCATTATGGCAGGCACCTGTAATCCCAGCTACTGGGAGGCTGAGACAAGAGTATCACTTAAGCCCAAGAGTTTGAGGTTGCTGTGAGCTGTGATGCCATGGTACTCTACCAAGGATAACATAGTGAGACTCTGTCTCAAAAAAAACCAAAAAAACCAACTATTGTGTAGAGATAATTATATCAGTACTGTGTAACCCTGTTCTAAACTACAACAGCCTCTATGATTGAATATTCAGAAAGCACTGACATTTCATGAAGCAACAGTCTTTTTCCTTGTGGTGCAGCTTAGCCGTCTAGGCTAATCAGCTATAGTCTAGTTTAAAATTTAAAATGCTTAGCTTTGGCTTTCCAATAATTAGAATAAAATAAGTTTCAACAACGTAAGTTGGTTACGTGCTTAAATTATAAATACTTGATTAAATTATAAATACTTGATAAGTTATAACTACTGCAAGAGCATTTTTCCTCCTGGGAAATGTTTAATATGTAATAAAGATAAAAGAATATATAGCTAATATAACTTTTCCCACAGTGGTTAAAAAGGTAATACATAAGGTTCATAAATAAAAGTAATACAAAAAGATACATGGGGAAATCACACTGTCATCCAATTTCCATCTAACCTTTGCATGATATCCACTGTAGGCAACCATTTAAATGACTTTCTTAAGTATTCTCTAGCATTTCTTTTGCAAATACAAATATATCTTATCTCCTTTCTTACATATAAATTGGCATCCTAGACATATGTAGTACTAATTGGTTTCTGGAGGTTTTTTTTTTTTTTGAGACAAAGTCTCACTTTGTTGCCCTTGGTAGAGTGTCATGGTGTCATCGCTCACAGCAACTTCAAACTCTAGGGCTTAGGCAGTTCTGTTGCCTCAGCCTCCGGAGAAGCTGGGACTACGGGCACTGGCCACAACGCCTGGCTATTTTTAGAGAACCTGTGAGCTCAGCTCAGACAATCTACCCAGACTCCCAGAGTGCTAGGATTACAGGCATGAGCCACTGCACCTGGATTCCGCAGGTGTTATTGTCTGAATATAAAACTAAACATTAGAGTTAGAAGGAGCTTTGTATTTTAACTATAATTTGCTATAATTTGAATGTGTATTCCCTCTGAAACTCATGTTGAAACTTAATCCTCAGTGTTGATGGGTTTATGGATTAATGGGTTATCTTGAGATTGGGACTGGTGGTTTTATAAGAAGAGGAAGAGAGACTTGAACTTAGCACTGTCAGCAGTGCCCTGCACTGCCTTGGGACTCTGCAGAGGCCCTACCAGCAAGGACCTTGCCAGATATGGCCCCTTGACCTTGGACTTCCCAGGCTCCAAAACTGTAAGAAATAAATTCCTTTTCCTTATAAATTACCCAGTTTCAGGTATTCTGTTATAAATAACAGAAAATGTACTAAGTCCATTTATTAAAAAAACTTTAATGAGTTCCTCTGGATGCTAAGGACCATATGGGTAGAGATGAATCAAGGAGCTCACAGTCTGGTGAGAAATTCCTTTGACAGGAATTTATTACTCAGGTGTTATTGTCTGAATATAAAACTAAACATTGTAGTTTTGACAGGAATTTATTACTTATTACTTTATAGCCTCAGCTGAAATTAAAGATGGGGATGTTCACTACTTTCAGATACTATTTAGTAAACAGTTTGTTTTTGTTTTCCTAATGATGAACTGAAACTTTGTAACTTGTGTCTTTTCTGGTTTGGACTTCTCTGTCAGGAGGAGATCATGAGGAGATACAGTATGCCCTTCTCTCAGTTCAGTAATTCACAAGCTAGACGTAGGTCACTAATGTAAGAATTTTCTTTAATTTTCCAATTAATCAAGAGGTTCTCCCCTCACCTCCCTCCCCTTTGACTAATATCTTTTAGGGTTTGTGTGATGAACTTGTCCTTGTGGATGCTGATGAAGGTAAACTGAAGGGTGAGATGATGGATCTTCAGCATGGCAGTCCTTTTATGAAAATGCCAAATATTGTCTCCAGCAAAGGTTAATGTCATACTTAAATACTATAAATATTCTAATACTACATGAACAGATATCTAAGAAAATCTTTACTTTCTTTGCTCCAGTTTTTATAGATAAAGCTGGTTGCTCCCTGCTCTGTATTCTTATAACATGTCTGATTCATTAGATTATACTTTATTTACAAGATTTACAAGATTTATAAGTCCTATAACACAGGACTGAATTCCTTGTAAACAGCAGAAATAGTAGTTATGAAAGTGCACATTGATGGCCAATGTGTGCTAGATACTAACTAAAGAACCTTACATGTATTATTTTATCCTGTGCACAGTTCTGTGTTTTACGGATGAGGTACCTGTAAACTGAGGTTAAAGTGATGGAGTAGGGATTTTTTTTTTTTTTTTTTTGGTAGAGACAGAGTCTTACTTTATTGCCCTCGGTAGAGTGCCGTGGCGTCACACAGCTCACAGCAACCTCCAGCTCATGGGTTTAGGCGATTCTCTTACCTCAGCCTCCCGAGTAGCTGGGACTACAGGCGCCCACCACAAGGCCTGGCTATTTTTTTGTTGCAGTTCGGCTGGGGCTGGCCATCTCGGTATATAGGGCCAGTGCCCTACTCACTGAGCCACAGGCACCTGTGGTAAAATTCTACCTGATGGGGTAGAATTTTAACCCAGTTCTTTTTGAGTCCAAAGCCTAAACTCTTCACTATTATACTTTATTCATTTGCCCCCCCAGGAGATAATTAATTTGAACAAATGAATGATGGCTTGGCACCTGTAGCACAGTGGTTATGGCACTGGCCACTTGCACTGGGGCTGGAGGGTTTGAACCTGGCCCAGGCCTGTTAAACGACAATGACAACAGAATAGCCGGGCGTTGTGGCGGGTGCCTGTAGTCCCAGCTACTTGGGAGGTTGAGGCAAGAGTATTGCTTAAGCCCAAAAGTTTGAGGTTGTTGTGAGCTGTGATGCCATGGCATTCTACTGAGAGTGACATAATGAAACTCTGTCTCAAACAAACAAAAAAACAAAAAAACGAATGAACCAAGATCTCCCTATTCAGAGGTCTTTTTATACCACATCTTTCTCTTTAAGTAAATATCATTGACTACACTAATCCAGTTTATTGTTTTTTTGTGCCTTTTTTTTTTTTTTTTAAGGCAGAGTGTCACTCTATCACCCTGGGTTGAGTGCCATGGGATCATAGCTCACAGCAACCACAAACTTTTTTTTTTTTTTTTTGTAGAGACAGAGTCTCACCTTATCGCCCTGGGTAGAGTGCCGTGGTGTCACACAACTCACAAACTCCAACTCCTGGGCTTAGGCGATTCTCTTGCCTCAGCCTCCCAAGTAGCTGGGGCTACAGGCACCTGTCACACCTGGCTGTTTTTTTGTTGCAGTATGGCTGGGGCCGGGTTTGAATCCGCCATCCTCCGTATATGGGGCCAGTACCCTACCCACTGAGCCACAGGCACCGCCCAGCAAGCTCAAACTCTTATGTTTAAGTGATCCTCTTGCTTCAGACTCCAGAGTAGCTGGGACTACAGGTGCCAGCCACTACACTCTAGTTTTTTCTATTTTTAGTAGAGACAGGGTCTCGCTCTTGCTCAGGCTGGTCTTGAACTCACGAGCAATCCACCTGTCTTGGCCTCCCAGAGTTTTAGAATTACAGGGGTAAGCTACCTTGCCCACCCTGACTAATCCTCATTTTGACTTTTTACTCTAGTGCAACAGATGTGTCAAGAGGGTTTTGTTTGTTTGTTTGTTTTAAAGAGACAGGATCTTACTATGTTACACAGGCTGGACTTGAACTACTGGGTTTAGTCTCAACCTCATCATCTCAACCTCACTAGTAGCTAAAAGTACAGACATGTGCTTTCATTCCTGGCTTAGGGCTTTTTTTTTTTTTTTTTTTTTTAATGGACGAGGAAAATTTAGAATTAACCTCCTGAAATTAAGAGTACTATGGGCATAGTATAAGATTTAAGGGAACCCACTCTTGGGTAATATAGTGTAGTGATTGAGGTGAACAGGAAATGTGTACTTAAATGTCAGATGTTTTCTTTCATAATCTATTTTTCCTTCAAATCTTTCCCCAGATTACCTTGTCACTGCAAACTCCAATTTAGTGATTATCACAGCAGGTGCACGCCAGATAAAAGGAGAAACACGCCTTGATTTAGTCCAGCGAAATGTGTCGATCTATAAATTAATGATTCCCAGTATTACCCAGTACAGTCCCTGGTGCAAAATGATTATTGTTACTAATCCAGGTCAGCTTTATTTTGACTATTAAGTAAAGAGTTTTGGGGAGGAATGAGTTTAGTAACTTGGTAGAAAAGAATAATTAAATGAGCATTAAATCCTAAACTACCAATATAATTGTGGGCTCTCGTCCTGTTTGGTTGATATAACACGTTTTTTGCACAGTTGTAATCAGTGTAATACTATAATGAAACTTTCTTTAAAACCTAGTATGTATGAAAAGGTAATCTGCTTAATCATATGCTTTCAGGGTTTACATGCTAAAGGCAGAGGTTGGTTCTCCAGATGAGGTGTGAGAAGAGAAAGTAGCCCTGTAGTTTACTGCCTGACTCTTCAGAATCGTATTAGACTCCTCACTGGTGGTGCATGTACCAGGGAGACAAACTCAAGATGTACTTTGGAGATAAAATGTGCAGGGCTGCTGATAGATTATGTGTAGTAAGGAAAAGGGAGGAGTCGAAAGTAACTTCTAGGATTTTTTCTTTGATTGGATGGTAGGTAGTTCCATTTACCTGGGTTGGGATGCTTTCAGTGGGGTGGGAGTCAATGAGGGAGGGAGGAGGAGATGTTAGGTAGAGGGAAGAAAAATCAAGATTTCCAACTGGGACATGTTAAATTTGAAATATGTGAAAAAAGGAACTGTCAAACAGGTAGCTGACTGTGAGTCCAGAGCTCAGTACTTAGGTATATTCAAATTACTGTATTCTAAAATAATTTGGAATAGTTTTTTCTATGGGCAGGCTAAAACAAATATACTTAAAATGACTTAAGTATTAATATATTTGTTCATTTTAATTTTGATTCTGTGGAGCTGTTATTTATTTTGTTTCACAATTTTATAAAATATTTACATGGCTCCAGTGTTAAATCTAGAGAATAGGAATTATTCTGAGAAGTCTAGCCTTATCCCTGTCCTCTTCTCCCTATTGCCTCTATGACTTTATAAGTAATCATTTAAAGTTTTTATTTTATAGGGGGGGGGTTGCCTGTGGCTCAAAGGAGTAGGGTGCCGGCCCCATATACTGGAGGTGGCAGGTTCAAACCCAGCCTCAGCCAAAAACTGCAAAATTTTATATATATATATTTCATGGTTTTAGTTTATTGTTGCTATATACATGTTTCTTTTCCCCTTCTTTTCTCCTGCCTTTTTCCCTCCCTCTCACTCTCTTGCCCCAGGCTAAAGTGTGTCTTCTTTTATTTTTAACTAAATATATTATGAAGCTCACTCCACAATAGATTTAGAGAAGTGTTGATTAGCTTTGTTGGTTAAGTTTTGAAATGGAAATCATCTCTGTTCTTTGATTATTTTGAATCTTTTGAGTCCTTTGTATTTTCATATAAATTTAATTAGCTTGTCATTTTCTGCAAAAAAGCCAGCAAGAATTTTGATAGAGATTGCATTGAATCTATGCCCAGTTTTGGTGGTATTTTCCATCTTAATAATATTAAATCTTTTGATCAATGCACATAGGATATTTTTCTATTTATTTAGGTCTTTGATGTCTTTCACCAAAGTATTGTAGTTTTTGATGTTCAAATTTTATACTTCCTTTGTTAAATGTATTCCTAAATTTTTAATTCTTTTGGACGCTATTAAGGATAGAATTGTTTTCTTAATTTCATTTTTGGATTATGCATCACAAGGACAGTATTTGGAAAAGTAGTTGATTTTTATACACTGATCGTGTGTCATTGTGCCCAACTCATTAGTTCTAATGTTTTGTAGATTGTTAGGATTTTTTATAGAAAAGATCATGTTATCTATGAATAAAAGTTTTATTTTTCCCTTTGTATTCTAGATATCATTTATTTCTTTCTTGTTTAATTGCCTTGTTTCTAGATATCATTTATTTCTCTTTCTTGTTTAATGGCTGGGACTTCCAAATACACTATTTGTAACAAGTAATGAGAATGGGCATCCTTGTCTTGTTCCCAATTTTTGGAGAAAATTTTTGGGTGTGGTGGCAAATGCTTGTAGTTCCAGCTATTCAAGAGGCTGAGGCCAGAGGATCACTTGAGCCCAAGAGTTTGGGGTTGCTGTGAGCTATGATGATGCCATGGTATTCTACCCAGGGCAACAGAGTGAGACTGTCTCAAAAAAAAAAAAAAAATCTGCTAAGGCTTAATTTTTGACCCAGTTAATAGTGATTGTAAAAGTTCTTTATGTATGTTATGGGGCATGGTGCTCGCTCTATATCTATTTGTTTATACTTTTTCTTTTTTTGAGACAGATTCTTAATTTGTCACCCTGGGCTGAGTGCTGTGGCATTATCAGGGCTCACAGCAACCTTAGTCTCTTGGAATCTCAAGTGATTCCCTTGCCTTAGCCTCCTGCGTAGCTAGGCACCCATGACAATGCCCAGCTCATTTTTTTTATTTTTAGTAGAGACAGGTCATGTTCTTGCTCAGGCTGGTCTTGAACTTATCACTTAAGCAATCCGCCTGTCTTGGCGTCCCAGAGTGCTAGGATTACAGGCATGAGCCACTGTATCTGGCTTGTTTACACTCATTGATGTTAGTTTTATGAAAATATTACTAATTTTTTTATGATACATGAGTTTCTGACAGTTATGTTAAAATTGTCCACTATGCATATGAATCAAATCCACCTTACAACTAATTTTTCAGTACTCTGAGGTGGTTATATTACTAGGTGTACCTAGGTATGTGGTTGTTACATGTTGTTGGGTTGTTTCGTATACTTATCATGTAACATCTCTATCCCCATTGATGCTGTTTTGGGTTGAAAATTCTGTTTTGTTTGCTAGCTACATTGACCTTTTGGTTAATAATTATAATTTTAAAAATTCAAGAAGAGTAAAATTCTGATATAGCCAACAGTGCTAATAATGTTTAAAATAATTCACACACCCAAACATTAAACTGTATCAAAAATTTTCTCCTGCCTTCTGGGACAAAGGTCTTGATTATGTTTCCCTCTTAATGTACTACCTTTACTTGTTTCTTTCTATTCCCCTTTTAACTAAACTTTTTGTTGAAAATGGATTATTCTCTGAGAAATATTCTTATTTAAAAGATTTGATAAGGGAGTACTTATTTGTCTTAGAAATTTTCTTTTCTTTTTTTTTGAGACAGAGTCTTACTATGTCACCCTCAGTAGAGTACTGTGGCATCATAGCTCACAGCAACCTCAAACTTCTGGGTTTAAGCAATTCTCTTGCCACAGCCTCCCAAATAATGGGACTATAGGCGCCCACCACAATTCCCAGCTATCTTTTTGTTGCAGTTGTCATTTTTGTTTAGCTGGTCTGGGCCGGGTTCAAACCTGCCAGCCACGGTGTATGTGGCTGGCGCCATAACCACTGTGCTATGGGCGCCAAGCCATGTCTTAACATTTTCTATGGAGTGAATTTACCATACTGTGCAAAGCAGCAGAGTATAGTAAAGGCTTTTCATAATTTATTTATATTGAGTGGGTATTTTGGAGTTGTGGTATATAGGGACAGTTGGATGGAGAACCCTATTCTTTTTCCCTTACAAACTGGCTTGTTTATACTCACTAATTTTGGTATTTTTTTATTTTATTTTGAGACAAGAGTCTTACTTTGTTGCCCTGGTAGAGTGCTATAGTGTCATAGCTCACAGCAACCTCAAATTCTTGGGCTTAAGCAATTCTCTTGTCTCAGCCTCCCAAGTGGCTGGGACTACAGGCACTTGCCACAATGCCCAGCTATTTTTAGAGATCAGGTCACTCTTGCTTAGGCTGGTCTTGAACCCCTGAGCTCAGGCAGTCCACCTGCCTTGGCCTCCCAGAGTGCTAGGCTTATAGGCGTGAGCCACTGCGCCTGGCTGGATTTTTTTTTTAATTAAGGTTTTTTCTTTTGTTTTTGACCATCCATCTACTAAAGATACTAGTTTTACTATAGGTAAATAAAAAAAGAACAGGAGTCTGAGGCAGGAGGATCACTTGAGTCCCGGAGTTCAAGATTATAGTTATCTATTCTCAGGCCATTGCACTCTAGCCTGAGCAATAGAATGAGACCCTGTTAATAAATAAATGTATCATTTAAGACGAGAACTTTTTCTGACTTGTACTTTTTTCTTCTTAGTGGATATCTTAACTTATGTAGCCTGGAAGTTGAGTGCATTTCCCAAAAACCGTGTGATTGGAAGTGGCTGTAATCTGGACACTGCCCGTTTCCGTTACTTTATTGGACAAAGGCTTGGTATCCACTCCGAGAGCTGTCATGGGCTGGTCCTTGGAGAGCACGGAGACTCAAGTGGTAAACCTAAAGCACCATTAATTAAGCCTTGCATGCTCTTTGAAACATATTTCACTATAGTGATCAATTATAGATGTACTTATCATGTAAAATAGCTCCTGGATGGGGAGAAAAGCTTTATGCCACTGAAGACCCTTTAGTAGTGTTTACTTTTTAGCACATTTATTGTCTTCATGATAATACAAAAAAAAAAATACAAATTTGAAAACATGATATTGCTACCATAGCAATTATAGATTATAGTGCTTTTTAAAATACAGAACTAAATAACATGATATAGTTTTCATTGATCTTAGAACACTCTAGTCCAGAGATTATAATTCAGCTAACATGAAGTCTTTAGACTAAGGGATGGGCATACCTGGAGAATTAAGGGAAGAAGAAAGGTGCTTGGTGACAGCAGCCTTATTTTACTTCTGTTTCTTCTCGCTAAAATTGTTTGAAATCCATATAATATAAACCCTGGCTATGGAAAAGGACTTACTGGGGAGAACAATTAAAACTTATTTATAGTTGTAAGTTTAAATCTGCCTCTTTCTCGTTTGGAGATCCTTGCCAAGATAGCATTGTGAATCTCCATCTGTGGAGATTTTGATGTAGACCTGGAGTGTAGCTCAGATATTTGAATTTTGATAGTTCTGTTGAACATTACTAATTGCAAACCACTCAGGAAAACTGACAGTTTTGCTAAGGTCAAAACAACCAAAAAAACCCCTCCCCCCATATATACATAGTATATATGTGCTATATACCACATAATGCAAGTTTTTTGCATCTCTTTCTTAGTTCCTATATGGAGTGGGGTGAACATTGCTGGTGTCCCTCTGAAGGATCTGAACCCAGATATAGGAACTGATAAAGATCCTGAGCAGTGGGAAAATGTCCACAAAAAAGTGGTTTCCAGGTAATATGTTACTTTCATATTTTTACACCGAAAGTTGTGAGCCTATGTTTTGCTAGAGAGATGATTAGTTACTTCAGTATATGTTGTTTTTATTTACATACTTTTATTAGTACTTTTTGTGAGCATATTCATCAGATAATTAAGCAGTTAGGGACTGCTTCTGTCATGCTTATTGCTAAGCCTAACCAGTGTCTGACATGTAGTAGGGACTCACTTGCTGACTTACAATATATTTATTTAAACATTTGCTGTGTAATTTTTCTTTCTTAAATTTTTTGAGACAGAGTCTTACTCTGTTGCCCTGGGTAGAGTGCTGTAGCATCATAGCTCATAGCAACCTCAAACTCGTGGGATCAAGCGATTCACTTGCCGCCTCTTGCCTCAGCCTCCCAAGTAGCTGGGACAACTGGTTTGTGCCACCAGGCCTGGCCTAGTTTTTCTGTTTTTAGAAGAGACAGGGTCTTGCTGTTGCTGGTCTCACACTTCTGAGCTCAGACCGATCCACTTACCTCAGCCTTCCAGAGTGACAGAATTACAGGCGTGAATCAAACTAACTTCTTGTGTTCCTAATTCTTACTTTACAGTGGCTATGAGATGCTTAAAATGAAAGGTTATACTTCTTGGGGTGTCAGCCTGTCTGTTGCTGATATAACTGAAAGTATTTTGAAGAATCTTAGGCGAGTGCATGCAGTTTCCACCCTAAGTAAGGTAGGATATTCATATTTGAAAATCATTATTTAACTTTAACATAAAATAGTAGGGGTAAGATGCATTTTGGGGGGACTCTTTTGAGGTTGATTTTGTAGAAACACCTATCTTCTTAAGTCTGTTCTTTGGTGCTGCTGAAGGTGGGGTGAGAGTGGAGGAAAGACTTACCTTTGTAGACCTTTGTCCTGGCCTTGTGTGACAGTTCTTACTACATTTATTAGATAAATAACAAAGATGTGAGAAAGACTTATTTTTAACTGAGTTATCTAACTCTACAAATACCTAGTACCACTGGGAACCACTGTGGATCTTGCTACATTGGGAGCTGTTCTCTAATAGTTTCAATTATATCCAATGAAGAGACCTAAGAAAGAAGCACTATCACAAAAGATTAGCAGTCTGCTGGGGATAGTCCCTATTTATGTAAAGGGGGAGAGGTTAAAACAAATGGAAGTAAATAATTGGAAATAATTTTTTTTTTTTTTTTAATTTGGAACTAAAAAAAGGATTTGTTTATTGAGGGCAAGTGGATGCAAACAATGTAAAAAACAAAAGCTTACCCCCCAGGGGCATGCATTCTATACTTAGAAACACCAACACAGGTAATTTAAAAAAAATAAAATAAAATAAAAAACAAAAGCTCATGTGGCATTTAATTAACTTTTTCTTCTCTGCTTGACAAATGGGAGTTGGATTTTATTTGTATATATTCTAAGGATCCTGATCTGCTCATGAAATCCTTACATAGGGAGAAGCTGTGGGGCAGATGTTTGAAGCAATCCTTTGAGAGAACACTTTTCAGGGCAGAGTAATTGCTCAGTTCTGCCTACTTCTTTCCCTTCTGCTTCATGTGTACTACAAAATAGTCGTTGCACCCAAAGGTGAGGCCTGCACTTAGGGAAAAGAAGCTCTGGAAGCTCACTTTGCCATCTTGGCACTGGTCCAGGTCCTTCATTATTTGGTCTAAGGCCAGAGGGTCTTTTTGATTTTCCAAAAATCCGGGGAACTCCTTCTCCATGAGCACTCTGAGGTCCTCCTTTGTTAAGTAGTCTTTATCCCCGGCAAATTTGTGAAACGTGAACATCATGGTTTCTATGGCGTGCTCCATCTGAGATGGCATTTTGGTGAGATCTACTGGGCTGAGAGGCACAGCGGATGCTAGCTGGCTGGGGCACGGGGCGGCGAACCCTGGAAATAATTTCATAGGAATTTTGAAGTGGTCCTCTGATAGGAAGTGATTTGGGTTAAGGAGATAAGAAGGAGGGTGGGGCCTATGTGGAGAGATGACAAACAATAAATATGTCCAATGATGTTTTAAATTGTTATGTCTTGGTTCCGTTTCTGCCATAAGTCATACTACCAATCCATTAAATACACATTCACTCAGCAATTGTTGTTTCTCAGACTATAGACCTTTGTTAGAAGAAAGAAAACGAAATAATTTTTAAGTCTTTAATTTCAGGGCCTCTATGGAATAAATGAAGAAATCTTCCTTAGTGTTCCATGTATCTTGGGAGAGAATGGCATCACAGACCTTATAAAGTTAAAGCTGACCCCTGAAGAGGAGGCCCGATTGCAAAAGAGTGCAGACACACTTTGGGAAATTCAGAAGCAGCTCAAGCTTTAAAGTTCTGAAGTTATTGAAGAAGAGCTAGTAGTTATGGAATTGTGTATACCATACTTTTGAATAAACTTGAATATCTGCAAGTTGGAAAAAGGCAAAGGGGAACAGTTAACTGCCCTATTTACTTAATCCTTTAGCTCTTACTCAGTATCCAGATGGTGGGTGATTTTCCCCCCCTACAATTTGTAAGTGACTGCATCAGAGGTTATTTTTTGGTACCTCTGATATACTAACAAACTCTTGCCTTGTATATACTGAATGTGTAATTGTTGTTTGGTCCAGAAGAATGTGTTTATTGTGTTAACAAGTTATTCTTTTCATCAGGTGCATGGCAAATTCTTTCATTCTGGCTGGCTAATACCTAAGTTCATTTATATGCTATTAAAAATAAGTTGTACTTTCCTTTATAATATAAAAACAAAAATATATACAAAACACAATCTGTTAGTTCCTAACAATAAATAAAACCTTGATTTGACTTTGCTAGTTTTTTTTTTTTTTTGGCCAGGGCCAGGTTTGAAACCACCACCTCTGGTATCTGGGGCCGGTGCCCTACTCCTTGACAGGTGCCGCCCTTGACTTTTCTAGTTTTTATACTGATAACTTTTTTGTTTTTAAAGAAAAGATCTAAACTGTATAAACCCCCTTGGTGATGACTGAGGCTAAATTGGTCATTTGTGGGCTGCCGAATTTATCTTAAGAACATCTGAAATCAGAATGTTTTCTTTGTGACTTCATGAGCCTTCTGGCACTCTTGTTTTGACTATTTCTGGATGAACAGGGTAGAACATACACCTGCTAAGTAGCTCACTGGGTGGTCACATACTTGGCTACAGAATCACTTGCCATGAAGAATGAACTTTAAATGATAATAAAAAGCAGGGAGGCAATATACACTGTACCCTCCCTTTTAATTGTGGCCAGACCATCTTACCTAGTTAATGTAAGTTCTCAACTTTTTCCAACTCTCAGGTATATGGCTCTGTACATGCCACTCTGTTCTTTAATGAAAAGAGTTATGGTTCAATGAGGCCTAGGGAAAAAAAAACAAATCTAGCAGGGAATGGTAGAAGGTCTACCCTGGACATTTCACAGAAAAAGGTCACTCTGATCCCTCAATTTCAAAATTTAGATTTCCATTTGGTACACCCATAGAATAGAATTTAGATTATATGCTATGGAATAACTCCTACTATACTTCAATTTAAAAGATATGTATTTGTTAAATGAACAGCTGGGCTTAGTAAGGTTTCATGGATCTTTCCTAAAGACGTTCAATAAAGAAGAGAACAATTATGCAACAAATTTTATTTAGCATAATCAATCCCAACATTCAGCACAAAAAGTTTACAGAGAATAGAAAGTGCATTAATAAAAGCCAGTCTTTACTAAAAGAAAACAGAAAATATATTATTGATTCAAAATATTTTACACTTGAATGATAAACTGCAATAACTTATTCTGGGCACCTACTAGTAAGAAAAAGAAAGAGAAGAAAAGAAAATGTTTTAAGACGAGCTCAATCTCCAGCTGGTATCAGAGCAGTCAGTAGAGGTCACTAAGACCAGCAGTCTTTCTTGCTTTTTGCATTAGGGCCCTCAGCTGGAACTGTTTACGGGACAGAAGACGTACATGCTGGGAGGGGAAAAAGTTTAAATAGTTTAGAATGGCTTTGATCCAGATGCAGGCATGAAGTACCAAGATAGTTTATAACCTAGGTGGGATCTGAGAACCCTAACGTTGTGAAACCTTCCTTTACAACCAATACCTTAATACACAGGGAAGCATATTGCTGGTTCTGACTCAGGAGTTCGAGCTACATCTTCAGAAACTTGTCCTATGATGATAACCAACATTACCAAAAAAGTCACTATGAATATTTCTCCCCTCTTGGCTAAAAGAAGGGGAAAGGCAAGGATGAACAGCAAACAGCATACCTCTCTTGCCTCTCCAAGTGCATCTTTCCTAAGCTATACTACCCACACAGAAGGCTATACAGAAAAGGGATCCTCTTTTGGGTCTCTGGTTTATACTCAGCTATTTACACACTTAGACCAGTTCCGAGGCTCATGGTTTGGCCACGTTCACCCATAGTCAGAGAGGCAAGACCAGCAAGTGACTTGATCAGCCTTGTATTATACTGAGGCTCCAGCAGCAGCTGGATCAAGTATCTAAAGGGTAGCTGTTATTATTCCCCAAACCATGTTCTTTACAACCCAACAGAGAGCAGTAGCCAAACTTGGCTTACTAGATGTTAATGTCTGTAAATAGTATTAAGCCTGAGACAACCTTCATTTAAAAGGAATCTAAAGGGTGCCTTGAAGGGCTATTTGATCTGGGAAAACATTTGGTCTAAAATTATGCAATTCTAAAAAAATTAACAGATTAAAAAATGGGGCAATCAGGGATCTTAATTTAGGTGGTATGACCTGAAAGACCAATGGAAATCTATGCCTCATACTTCAGTCAGGGTCAGTAGTAAAAGAATTACATTTATTAATGGTAGGTGGTATATTCCAGCCACTAGCCAGCTTTTCTTCCCCTACTCAGATCCTCAGCAATCTACAGGTGAGAAGACACTGCTGCAGCCACACATCTAGCTCTCTTTTGGGAAGATAATCTGAAACCCACATTATAGAGAAACCTTGGTTTGTGGTTTCGTGGTCAGTGTCTTTATAACACAAATTTTAAAATACTACGAAGCAGAATGAGGAAGACATACCTTCAGGAAGACATCCAGGTCTATTACTCCTCGCCTTAAGGCTTCTCCCAGGTAAAAGATAGTGTCTTCAATTGCATTTTCCTCTGCATACAGATTTAAAATCTGTTTGTATAGTGGGGCTGTGGGAATGATAACTTCATCAATATCATTGTTTTCAGACTGATTTTCCATTTTCTCCAGAGCAGAACTGAGTTCTTCATCCTTCTTTTTCAAAAGTTCTATGTTTTTATCAACCTCAGCCTGAAAACAGAACAGTCCAAGCATGATGGCTTTATACAAATTGTTCATAATTATCCACTTGTCAGATATCTATGACTCCATTTCAAAGGAAAAGACTGGCGAATAAAGTAATGTTTAAGCAAGTCATGGATAAGAATGTTTTAAATAACACATTGGTCAAAAGATAAAGAAAAAGGTACGTTTTAATATGGTAAGTAAAAATAGGACAACTATGGAAATACCCTGGGCAAGGCACTTTCAGTGACAGTGACAAACATGTCACTTAGCAGTGACATAAGATTACAAACTAAGCCATCAGATAAAAACCTTTCCAGCAGGACATTCCCTTTCACAGAAAACGATAAAAGAGATTTTTCTTCCAAATAAGTAGGTATGTGTCATAGAATAACTTTCCCCTGTTTATGTAGAGGATTCAATGCAAAGAGCCCGAACACTTGCATTCTAGTTACAGGATGTTGTAGGTGGTGGCTATAGGCTCTAAATTATATTGGTGTCACTTTCCTGAACTCCTGAAAATAGATGGCTACTGTGAGACTCACTTTACACAAAAGAAAAATTTTGTAAGGCTGTCAACCTACAAATCACTTTCAACAAACTTGCAACAACTCTTTACTTTTTAATAAAAAATGCAGGTTTGTTGGAATAAATTTTCCCTCATAGGGATGAAAAGTGAAGAGTGACGCTGGAGCTTTAATTACATTGGTACCACCAAAGCACAGCTGCCTGCTATAAATATTAGAAAGCGTAACTAAATTTGCATATGTTTATACATAGCTCACAAGTGAACCAAACTATATCTGGATTAAGTTAGAAGGTTTGCTGACGATACTTTTAAAAATAGCTCACATAAACTTGGAAACAAAATAGAATTGTCCATTAAGTCTGTACCTTAGGTCTACAGATTTTTTTTTTTTTTTAAGAGATGGTCTTTCTTTATTGCCTAGGCTGGAGTGTAGTGGCATGATCATATAGCTCACTGCAACCACAAAAGCCTGGCTTAAGCCACCCTCCTGCCTCAGCTTCCCAATTAGCTTGGGATTATAGGTACGTGCCACCATGGACCCAGATTTTTTTTTTTTTTTTTTTTTTTTTTTGAGACAGAGTCTCACTTTGTCACTCTTGGTAGAGTGCCATGGAGTCATAGTTCACGGCAACCTCTAACTCTTAGGCTCAAGAGATTCTCTTGCCTCAGCCTCCCAAGGAGCTGGGCCTATAGGCACCTGCTACAAAGCCCAGATAGTTTTAGAGCTGGGGTCTCACTCTGGCTCAGGCTGGTCTCAAACCTGTAAGCTCAGGCAATATAACCTGCCTCAGCCTCCCCAGAGTGCTGGGATTACAGGTGTACATACCCGGCTATTTAAAAAAAATTTTTTGGTAGAGATGGGGTCTTGCTATGTTATGCAGGGGGGGTCTTGAACTCCTGGCCTCAAGTGATCCTCCAGCCTTGGCCTCCCAACGTTCTGGGATCACAAGCATGAGCCACCAAGCCTGACTGATCTGCAGATCTTTATCATGGCTTAGAACTCTCTAAAATTCTCAATTCCTGGGTAATCGACAGCATTCCAAATAGTTCTCCCTTGGAAGGAAACATCATTTCCTAGGGTGAACGTGTAAGTAAAATGCTTTAAATATTATTCACCTCCCAATCAAAGACCAAATGCCAAACATAGGCTCCATTTCTACCAAAGCTATAGAGATCTATATTCAAATGTCTAAAGATGCCTAAAAGTTTCTGAACTCTTACTAATCCCCAACATCTACAGTACACACAGAACACTTTCCCATGGCTATAATTCAATTCCCGACTTGCATGTTTTCAATGAGTTACTTACTACTTCTTGATCTAAACGAGTAACCATCTCTTCCAGTTTCTGGTGACCCTTTTTCAGGTCTTCCTCTGTTCGTTTCAAGGCATTGAGCTCTGCTTGGGCACGATCCATTTCCTCCTTCATCCTCCATCTCAATTTGTCACTTACTGCTGAGATGAGAGAGGCTCGGATGGTGTCCTCACTGATTGTGCCATCTCTACTGGGACCTGCAGGAGACAAAGGCAAAAATACCTGCATATTTCCCAAGTTCTTTCTATTCCTCTCACAGGAACCTTGAGAAAATAGGACAAATTGAGCCCACATTTTCAAAACAGGAGGCATTAAAAAAACTTATGTTAAATATTACCATTTCATCAGAAACACCATAAACATCTGAGTTGATTCAGAAATACTTTCCCTGTAAGAGATTACTATTAACCCATATTTATCCACTATCCTTATTTACAACCCAAAGAAATTGCTGTATGCTAACCAAAGTTATCTATAGGGGACATATAGGGAATATAGAGGCCTACGGATTACAATTATTCTGATCTCCAACAAATGAGACAATACATTTGTACCAAGGAAAAACATTTGATTCAGGTTAAGTCCATACTCAGAACTTGTGCTAAGTCAAAGGAGATAGGAGCCCACCTTAGAGAGGGGACAGGGAATGGGCAGTTTCCCAGGTTAATAAGGACCTTCTGCAAGACTTTTATTCCTTTACTTACTAACAAAAAAAACAAACAACAAAAAAAAAAAAACCAGGATAGAAAAAAATGAGCAAAAGAGAATGACATCCCAAAAGTCTAGCAGCTGATAAACTTCTATTTATTCTCTGATTCTTCATTATTCTTTTGCAAATGTCCCTTCCTAATCAGCATCTTTTATAATTTCTGAGCACATTTCAGATCAAATAAACTTATCCTTCAGATATTTTCTTCAAAAAGGTTCCCCTTTAATGTAAGTATGGATATACTTTATGATTATCAATGTTATTCAGTTGTGGTCCTAAATCAGCAAGTAATAAATGGCACTGTTCTATTATAGAATTAAGTATATTTAATCTTAATTGCTCTTATTCTTAATTAATATACTATATAATCTGTGGTATTAACATTTTAGGGTGATGATTAGGGAAAAATGATACAAAAGGGTTTCATAGGAGGGTGTAAATAGAAAAACATTAGGAAAAACTGCTGAAATCCACCTGCAATCTTTTCAACCAGATGCTACTGTAAATTTCTACTTGCTGGCCTGTCACCACCATCCCAATCTCATTCTTAAATTGGTGGTCTACATTTGCTAAATTTAAATTACGCAAATTACAACCTATGAAAGGCATACTTCCTGAAGGCCTTGCAAATTACTTGTGAGCTCTACCTGTTAGTTGAGCCTGCTTTTTTCCATAACCAGCTCTATCTCTCCCATCAACACACTGGTTAAGCCCTTCTAAACTAACAAGAAGTTTAATGCTCTTGAATATCTGAGCCCATCTTCTCTCTGCTACATTAAATTATAGTTAAAACTCATCTCTGGGCTGGTTATGGTGGCTCACATCTGAGAGGCCAAGGTGGGTGGATTTCTTGAATTCAGGAGTCTGAGGTTGCTGAGAGGTGGGCTAAGGCCATGACACTCTAGCCCGGGTGACAGAGTGAGACTCCGCCTTAACAAAACAACAACAAAAAAACCCCCTCATCTCTGCTAATGATCTTTTCTCCACTAAACATGATTAATTCTCCAATCACCAGCACAACTAGAATCTCCTTTCCTAATAGTTCTTACTGTATTAATTTAAAAACATTTTATCAACATATATGAAAAAACTATCATCATTCCTAATCATCAGAAAAATGCAAACCAAAACCATGCAGAAATATTATTTAATCTCAATGAGAATAATCCACATCACAAACTCTCAAAGCTACAAATACTGGTGAGGATGTGAAGAGAAGTGAACACTTTTATACTGCTGGTAGGACTGCAAACTAATACAGCCTCTATGGAAAGAAGTATGGAGACTCTTCAAAGGACTAAAAATAGACCTTCCATTTGATCCTGTAATCCCATTACTAGGCACCTACCCAGAAGCAAAAAAATCATTTTATCACAAAGACATCCGCACTAGATTGTTTGTCACAGGTCAATTTATAATTGCCAAGATGTGGAAACAACCCAAGTGCCCATCAACCCCAGAATGGATTAATAAACTGTGGTACATGTATACCATGGAATACTATTCAGTCATAAGAAGATGGAGATTTTACATCTTTTGTATTAACCTGGATAGAGTTGGAGAACATTCTCTCTCTCTCTCTTTTTTTTTTTTAGAGACAGAGTCTCACTTTATTGCCCTCGGTAGAGTGCCGTAGCATCACAGCTCCCAGCAACCTCCAACTCCTGGGCTTAAGCAATTCTCTTGTCTCAGCCTCCAGTGTAGCTGGGACTACAAGTGCTGGCCACAACACCTGGCTATTTTTTTGCTGCAGTTTGGCAGAGGCCTGGTTTGAACCCGCCACGCTCCTAGGGCCGGCACCCTACCCACTGAGCCACAGGCACCACCCTGGAGTACGTTCTCTTTAGTAAAGTATCATAAGAATGAAAAAACAAGTATCCAATATACTTAATACTAATATGAAACCAACAAACTAATATATACCCCAATTTTTTTTTTTTTATTTAGACAGAGCCTCAAGCTGTTGGCCTAGGTAGAGTGCCGTAGCATCCCAGCTTACAGTAACCTCCAATTCCTGGGCTCAAGTGACTCTCCTGCCTCCGCCTCCCAAGTAGCTGGGATATAGGCGCCTGCCACAACACCTGGCTATTTTTTGGTTGAAGTCGTTGTCTGGTGGCCTGGGCTAGATTTGAAACTGCCAGCTCAGGTATATATGGCTGGCACCTTAGCCCTTGAACCACAGGCACCGAGCCTATACACCCACATTAAAGAGAAAAACTCATTAATTTAAGTTGAGAGGAGGAGGGAAGAGGACTGACTGCCCTGCTCCCACCTCATGGGCACAATGGAAGGGTATATGGCACACCTCCTCAGTGCAGGGCACAACTTCATCAGGGACCTAATTGTTTGTACCCTCATAATAATCTGAAATAAAAAATAAAAACAGAAAAACATTTTATGAAAAGGACTGTACAATCCTTATTATGCAACTAAAATATTAAATACTAAACATACAAATGGCAAACTATTACTGAATGATTTCCTGAAACCAAAAGAATTAGTTATTTTCCAGGAGTTCTAGACAATATCAGGGCCCCAGATGGTTAGAAATCCTTAGGACATACTTTTTTGAAAACTTCCTTTCTCTTACTTTCTGCTAGAATTTAGAAGAAGGTAATTACTGAAATTATTTATAAATAATATATTTAAAAGCTCTAAAATAAATGGCAAGTAGTATTAAACCAAATTAAAGAACTAATCAATACCTCTACTACCTGAAAATCAGAAAACCAAACTTCTATATTTCTTTGAAGAAGTGTGGTTGGAAAGGCTGTTGAAAGTGAATAATGGAGCCAGGCAGGGTGGCTAACGCCTGTAATCCTAGCACTTTGAGAGGCTGAGGCAGGTGGACTGCCTGAGCTCACAGGTTTGAGACCAGCATGAGCCAGAGGGAGACCTCTCTCTAAAAAAAAAAAATACCCAGGCGTTGTGGCAGGAGCCTATAGTCCCAGCTACTGAGGACTGAGGCAAGAGAACTGCTTGAGCCCAAGAGTTTGAGGTTGCCACAGCAACCTGCCAAGGGTGACAAAGTGAGACTGTCTCAAAAAAAAAAAAAAAAAAAGTGAATAATAGAATAAAGTATTTAACATTATGGTTTGAACACTATCTACTGCTTCTATTTATTCAAAGAATTCTGCTTGAGCAGCCACCATAATTCAGTGCTAAGCCCCTTCAGGACTTAACAGAACCAAGTAAGTCCTTCCCAACTCTTCAGCCAAAGTCATTAACAATGAAATTTACAAACCAAGCCCAGGGCAGTCCTTTGGCCACTAAAGGTCATAGTTCACCTGAGGAGGTTAGAAATGCCAAGATTACACCTACTCTTACATCTACCATACACAGACCTTATTATAAAGTATATAAAAACTTATCTTATTCTAACTTTCTATAAAGAATTGTAATTTAAGTTGTAATTAACAAGAGCTGTAATTAAGATCTGAATGAAAATAAAAAAAATTGAAAGTCAAAAAAGTAAACAAAAACTATTAAAGTTTAAAATTCAATGAACTGTGTCGATTTTGCAGACTGTTTAAGTAAACAAAGACAAAAGATTTGGTGGAAGATTCTCATCTATTTTTTTTTTTTTTTTTTTTAAAGTCTCACTCTATTGCGGTGGCGAACACGTGGCTAGAGCCGCATGCGGCTCCCGGCCAAAATGAATTTCGGCTCTTTGCCTCTTATTATTATTTTGTATACTGTGGCTCTTTGCCAAGTTTGGATTTTGTTATGCTGCTTCTGAGGAGGGACCTCTGAGGAGCGATCTCTGAGCGCGTAGTCGAACTTGTTCGCCACCCCTGCTATAG
>CAUYPK010085733.1:0-11203 GCA_963574355.1 Loris lydekkerianus | reverse complement strand
GAGGTAGGCTGATGCCACGGCACTCTAGCTTGGACAACAGAGTGAGACTTTGTCTCAAAAAAATAAAAATAAAAAATAAATTAGGTTGTCTTCTGATATACCAGCTCATGCAAACAAACAGAAAAAAAATTTTTTTTTTTTTGCAAAGTGTCAACATATATTCTCTGAGTAAGTTTTTTCCTCCACCTCCCAAAACATGCCAGTTTAAGGGTCCAAAGCAGGCATCCTCAAACTACGGCCCGCGGGCCCCATGAGGTGGTGTGATTGTACTTGTTCCTGTTTTGTTTTTTTACTTCAAAATAAGATATGTGCAGTGTGCATAGGAATTTCTTCATAGTTTTTTTTTTTTTTTTTTAAACTATAGTCTGGCCCTCCAATGGTCAGAGGGACAGTGAACTGGCCCCATGTTTAAAAAGTTTGAGGACCCCTGGAAAGTGTCAGAACCCTGCCAAAGTGTGTCCTAACCCTATACATATTGAGATAGACAGTGAGCATTGGCAAGCATCTTGGTGCAATCTGCCCTTGTTGAAGGACCTTGTTAATCTGCCTTGGTAACATCACCTTGTTAATCTGGTGACGTTAGTACAGAGACATGAACTTAAAGGTGGGAATATTAGGCACTTTGGTAGGAAAAGTTTTTAGTGACTTTCCACATGACACATCTACATTTTGACAGGAGTATGACTTGGCCTGGGATAAAGAATTATAGTACTTTCTCCTTCCAATTTGAGTTAATATCTGTACAGCATTAGGCCAGTACCTGGCACATAGTAACTTTTTAAGACATATTTGCTCTTTTTAAAAATTCATTTATAAAAATAAGGCACTTACAGCATGACAGGCTATGAGGCCACAGGGTGGACTAACTCCCAAAACGTCTATGGAGGGAGATAGTTTTATAGGGGTGTTCAACCTGCAGTCCACAGGCCACATGCACATTATTTGAGGACTGTTTTGACTACTGGTAATATTGGATTGCAAAAAGCATGCGTGGACCTTTTGTTTTGATCACAGCTTTCCTTAGTGTGTGTATATTTAATGTATGGTTCATGCTTATTCTTCTGCTGGGTGGCACAAAAGAAAAAAGTTTGAATATCCACGGTGGACATGGCTGTTCAACCTGCGTCAACATGGAAACAACAGTCCTCTGTTCTTTTCTTTTTCTTTCTTTTTTTTGAGACAGAGTCTCACTATGTCGCCCTCCGTAGAGTGCTGTAGTGTCACAGCTCACAGCAACCTCTAACTCTTCGGCTTAAGCGATTCTTTTGCCTCAGATTCCCAAGCAGCTGGGACTACAGGCGCCCACCATAATGCCCGACTATTTTTTGGTTGAAGTTGTCATTGTTTTGGGGTTTTTTTTTTGGCTGGGGCTGGGTTTGAACCCACCACCTCCGGCATATGGGGCCAGCACCCTACTCCATTGGGCCACAGCAGCCCCAATTGTCTTTTTTTTTTAGAGACAGAGTCTCACTTTGTCACCTTCAGTAGAGTGCTATGGCGTCACAGCTTACAGCAACCTCCAGCTCTTGGGCTTAGGCGATTCTCTTGGCTCAGCCTCTCAAGTAGCTGGGAGTACAGGCACCTGCCACAACGCTTGGCTATTTTTTTGTTGCAGTTTGGCCAGGGCCGGGTTCAAACCCTCCACCCTCAGTATATGGGGCCAGAGTCCTACTCACTGAGCCACAGGCACTGCCCTGTCATTGTTTTTTTTTAGCAGGCTCAGGCCAGGTTCCAACCCCAGGGCTGGCGCCCTAACAACTAAGCAATAGCCTGTTCTTTTCTTTCTTCACTACACCGGGCTATTTTAGCTGAGAAAGCGAGCGCTCCTCCAGGAGGCCATCCATGATTAAGGGCAGGCAAACAGGTCACTCACCTCTAGAGTGGCTGGAGGAGAGCTGATGTTTTGGGCACTTACTGATTTTAATGGTTCCCCGGGTCTACTGGGAAAGAAAAGAGAAGTATAAAGACGTGAGTAAAAGAGAAGTCCTGGAATAGACCGGAATGTGGCCTAGGGCCCTGGAATGCTTGTCCATGAAGGGAGTTCAGACAGTGCTAGGTGGAGAATACAAGGGCCCCTGCAAGGGCCCAGCCCACCTGCTCTGGCCAGACACAGCTGGTTGGTTAAGAGCGCAAACCCTGAAGCCTGACTGCGTGGGTTCAAATCTCTGCTTCACCCCAGCAAGCTGTGGACAACTCTATCTTCCAAACATGCCACAGCCCATCTCTCAGACTCCTCTTGAAATGTGACTGCCACTCCTCGTACCGCAGGGGTGTCTGTGACCCCCCTCCTTGCATAGGAATGGGGACTTGGGACTGACCTGACCAAAGGAGTCTGGCAGATGGATGCTGAGACTTGAAGAGGATGCAGGGGTCCTCAGACTTTTTAAACAGGGGGCCAGTTCACTGTCCCTCAGACTGTTGGAAGTCCTGACTATAGTTAAAAAAAAAAAAAAAAAAAAACAAAACTATGAACAAATTCCTATGCACACTGCACATATCTTATTTTGAAGTAAAAAAACAAAATGGGAACAAATACAACAACCCCGACTCATGTGGCCCGTGGGCCGTAGTTTGAGGATCCCTGAGAGGTCTGCCTAGTTCTTCCGCTAAGGAATTCTGCCTTGGAACCCAGTCACTGTGTTGTAAGGAAGCTGAGGCCACCTGGGAGGGTGCACTGTGCCCTTGGGCAATGGCCAGCATCGCAGCCCGCCGTGCCGAGCCAGCCTTCAGATTAGCCCAGGCGCACGCTAGTGCAGTATCTCCCTCGGAGCAGTAATACATGTAAATAATTCAGACATAGACCAGAGTGCTCTGTGGTGCTGTCACTGTTGTTTTATTGCCATCACGGGTACCCCAGTTGATCTGCAGGTATGTTCAATGTGGCTCTATCCATACACAGAGTGCTTCCCTGGTGACACAGGCCGCGCTGCCTCTGACAACACCCCAGGTCACCCATAAGCCAGGAGGGGCCCTGGGCATGCAGCGGGTAAGGTGGGGGGAAAGGACAGGTGAGCCAAGCTTTATACTAAGTAGGGGGAGGCTGAACTGGGCAGAAGTGGAAACCTTAGTGGACAGTGTTCAGTGACCCTCATCACACAGACAACGCGGTGCAGTTTGCCTGATTCTCAGATTAAGGGCTAACCTTGGGGAGGAAGAACTTTTATCCAAATTTTAAGGGGCCTTGAAAAGGGTATCGGAGAAAGTTGACTAGAAATTGCCCAATGAAAAAAAAAAGGAAAGGGAATTTCAGGTAGTGGGGATAGTGTGAACAAAAACCCGGTGGAGGGCGGCACCTGTGGCTCAGTGAGTGGGGTGCCGGCCCCATAAGCCGAGGGTGGCGGGTTCAAACCCAGCCCCAGCCAAACAGCAACAAAAAAATAGCCGGGCGTTGTGGCGGGCGCCTGTAGTCCCAGCTGCTCAGGAGGCTGAGGCAAGAGAATCTTAAGCCCGGGAGCTAGAGGTTACTGTGAGCTATGTGATGCCAGGGCACTCTACCAAAGGGCCATGTTATAGAGACTCTGTCTCTATAACAAAAAAAGAAAAAAAAAAAAATGGTGGAAAGAAAACATTTCATTTTGGGGAATTTTAGAATCTGAGGATGTTAAGTGTGTGGAGTGATGAATTCAAGAGCATTCTATAGGACCACTGGTCTATGCTCTAAAAAAAGTTAGAATTGTGAAAGAGAAAGAAAGACTAAAAAAAACAGTCTCAAAAGAAATGCTATACATGCATCCTCTAAATGGAATGTATGATCCTGGATTGGTCCCAGGTGGGGGGAAGCAGGGACACTGCAGGGACACTACAAATGGCATTATTGAGACAACTGGTGACATGGAGTAGGGACTGTGCACTAGGTAAAAGTATTGTATTGATACTAAATACAATTCTACTTTCTCTTATGTAAAAGAATGTTCTTTTTAAAAGAAAATTCATGCTGAAATGTTAGGGGTAAGGAGGTACGATGTCTACAATCAACTTCCAAATGGTTCAAGGAAAAATGATATTTACTCAGGCAGAGGGAATGATAAAACACATATGGCAAAATATTAACTGGTGAAGCTGGGCAAAGGGTATAAAGGAGTTCCTTCTTGTAATTCTTCCGTGAGATTAAAATTATTCTAAAATAGAAAGTTTTCAAGAAAGAATGAGCAAACAGAAAGTGTAGCCTAAGAGGCAGGGAGGGGTAAAACAGAAGTCTGGAAGTCAGGCTTTTATTGGAAGGGACATTGAGTTGCAGAAAGGCTAAATGACTGGTCAGGGGTCAGTGAGCAATTAGTCTGGGCTTTGTGCCCCTGACCGTACTTCTGAGACTCAAGTCTTGCCTCTTTGTAGTCAATGGGAGGGTCCCGGGAGGAAGGAGTGTGTGTTAATATATGGCCTCTGATGTGGAGAAGACCTCAGGGGTGTAATTTCTGCTTGTCTTGGGAAAGGTCTCACAGAGTTCTATTTTTCAGGTTATCATTAATGGAGTTGTGCCGTGAATTCCACGTGTGCTGCCCTGAAATTTGTCCCATATGTTTGTAAAGGTTGATTACATCTTTGAGGCCTTTTTCTAATGTGAACAGAAGCTATAAAGTTTCAATTATTGCGGCTCCTTGGGACCAAGTGTCTTTTCTGGCGTGTTGTAAAAGGGCTCTGCATCTGATATTTGACATCAAATAAACAGGTACTAACAATCTTGATTTCAGATGATGCATAATGCTGTCATTTCTTGAATAAGAAATTAGGAGCAAATCTTTCTTTCCCCTTTACAAAGGAGAACGACTCAACAAAGGGTAATGGATTCCTTGCTAACTATAGGTCCAAGCTAAAAAAGGAGTCCTTACTCTCACACAGTATTGGCAGAAGTATCAATTGATACAAGCTCTGTTTGACAGTAGCTAATCAAAATTAATATATGCTGCATAAAACAGTTCCATGCTGCGTACTTTATCTAAGAGAAATGATTATACTTGTCCACATAAACACATGTGCAGAAATATTCATAGCAGCTATATTATTAATAGCCAAACCCCAGAAACAACCCAACTGTTCATCAACACTAGAGTGGATAAATGTGGTATATTCACATATGGAGTACTACAGAGCAATGAGAGAGAATGAAGTACTGAAATACATAACAACGTGGCTGAATCTCATGATTATATAAACACAAAAGAAAACATTCAGAGTGATTTTATCTATTTGAAGTTTAAGAACAGGCAAATTGAATCTATGATGACAGAGGTCAGAGTAGTGAACTTTGGGGTGTTGATCATGAGAGGGTATGAAAAAGCCATCTGAGTACTGGGAATATTGATATCATCATCTGGGTGGTAGTTACACAAGCATTCAGTTGCATGTAAATTAAGTATTAATAGAAAAATAGATAAAAAGAAAAAAGGAGTTGTTTCCCACTGGTAGGGTTGTCTTGAGGGGCTGCCATATGGGGCATCCTGACAGCTGTGCCTGATAGTAGCAGCCGGGGCTGGCTGTGTCTTCAGGCCCCATTCTACAATCGTCCATCACTTGTGCTCTAGCTGATACCTGCTGTGTGACAGCCGCCAATCACCCAGGGCTCAGTCAATACCTGTGCACCACCTGCAGCCTGAGACCACTCAGGCTCTAGGACAGCTTTTTCAAACTCCAGTGTGTTGAAGAATGACCTAGTGATGCTGTTCAAATACAGCCTCTGATCTAGTAGGGCCTGAGATTCTGAGTTTCCAATTGATGTTGATGCTGTCAGACAAACTAGGAGGGATAAGGTTTTAGAGGAAGACAGGATAGTGTAAGTATCTTGGCTCTGCCACTTATGAACCATATAATCTTTGCCAAATGACTTGACCTCTCTGAACCACCGTTTCTTCTTCTATGGCAAGGGGGAGAAGTTTAGGTGGGAGGGGCAGGTGAGAACCATCTCTCAGATGGTGCAGATTAAAAAGGGTAATGTACATAAAGTGTTTAGCACAGTGCCTGGCTCGTAGTAAACACTCATGAATTGCTAACCTGTTATATTTATTATTTATTTTTAATAAAGGAGACTTGGGTCATAATTTGGAGAAAGGTGAGTGTCCTTAATACAACAGGAACTTATGAGCATTTATTTCCCTTGTAGCCCACGGAAAGAGGATGTTTCCTCACTTCTCTTTTCTTCCACTTCAGCCCATAATCCTTCTTTGGGATTTATCCCCTCGACCCTCATTACCCAGAGAAGATGGGTACCTCTTCACTCTCCCTCCACCCCCAGCCAACTCAAATCTCACAAAGCTGGAAGAACTCAGGCAGAACTGAAACCTAAAGCCAGGCAGATTGTCAGATTGTGCCCGCAGGTGATGTCTTTGTTAAAGAAATATCCTCCCCACCTTGGCTCCTTCTGGCCCTGCCGGCCTGGCCCCGAGAGTGGAGGTGCTGGGCTGAGTCTCTGCGCGCATGCGCAGGTCAGGCTGCTCGCCTCAGGCTCCACCCCTGCTTCTCCAGGCATCAGGCCCCTCTGGAGGAAGACATATGTTTCCCAATCTGTGGGGCTGTCAGTTGGTGTCTTTTTCAAGAACCGAATTAACTTGTCCTAGAGGGAAAAAAGAGAATGCTTGGCGTTGTGTTGTCTGCAGGATACTAGGCCTGGACTGGGTCCAGGTTTTGGGTGCTTCTCTTAGGTGGGAGGTAGAGGAGTTCTAAGGCACAGTCTGGTTTAATTCTATAACGTGAAACTCTGTTTACTGAGTGCCAGGCACTACACCAGGCACTGATGGCTCCAAAATAGCCAATCAAACCAACAACGACACTCACCATGGAGCAGGGAGATAGAAAAGAAGCAACTGTAATGCCCTAAGAGAAATGCTTAGAGAGGAGTGTATGGTACCCAGAGGAGAAGTGGGGGTGGGGGGTGGAGGGGGGTGGTAGCCAGCCTTCAAAGACGGCCTCCCAAGAAACCACACTTTCTTTTTTTTGAGACAGAGTCTCACTCTTTTGTCCAGGCTAGAGTGCCATGGTGTCAGCCTAGCTCATATCAACCTCAGACTCCTGGGCTCAAGGGGTCCTCCTGCTTCAGCTTCCCGAGTAACTGGGATTACAGTCATTTGCCACCACGTCTGGCTGATTTTTCTATTTTTAGTATAGATGTTCTTGCTCAGGCTGGTTTTGAACTCCTGAGCTCAAATGATCCTCCTGCCTCAGCCTCCTAGACTGCTAGGATTATAGATGTGAGCCGCCTCGCCTGGCCTGAACCACACTTCTTGATATTTCCCCCCTTGCATAGATGCTCCTCATGTTGAGTCCAGAGAGGCCTGTGTAACCAATAAAATTTGGTGAAAGTGGTCCTGCGTGACTTCCAAGGCTGGGTTATAAAAAGCCTTACAGGTTCTGCCTGGTTCTCTTGGAACACATGCTCTGGGTGAAACCAGCTGTCGTGTAAAAAGTTGGACTATGTTGAGATCACCATGCTGTGAGGAAGCCCAGCCTAGCCAAATGAAGGCATCACAAGAAGACAAAGAAATACCAGCCCAGTCACCAGTTGTTTCATGCATCTCAGCCAGGCAGCAGGTGGTGTGAGCAGAAGCTCTGCTGGGCCTTCAAACCACTCCAGCCCCATCGTCCATCTCACGGCACCTACGTGAGAAACCCCAGGAGGGAACCTTGCAGCAGAGTTTCAGTCATCCTTCTGCACGTTGAATAACTGTGAACAACAATAATAAATTGTTGCTTTAAGCTGCCAAGGCTGGAGTGATTTGCTGTACACCTATAGGTAGAAAGAGAAGAAGGGTTTCTGGGAGAAAGGATGCCCAAGTAGGGAGTTGAAAAGTAGATTGTGGGTGGGGAGGAGCATCCCATGGAGAGGTTCATTCTGAAACCCCACACAGGAAGGAAGATCAGCATGGGCTATTGAGGAAACAGGAATAGTTAAATATTAATAGAGAGCACAGGCAGAGAGGGCAGTGAGCCAGGAGAATTGGGCAGGGGCCAGTACCAGGGATTCTGTACAGGTCCTCTAAATGACATACTGTGCGCTTTGTGGGAGCTCTGTATTTATTTACAATTTTGAGAGGTGAAGACATGAACTTTCCCTATGAATCTCTCTGTGTGTATCATTGTCCACAGCAGCTACGACAGAAACCACTCAGAAGGTTTGGTGAGGCCAGGCACCGTGGCCTACACCTGTAATCCTAGCACTCTGGGAGGACTCAGCACTCAGGAGTCCAAGACCAGCCTGAGCAAGAGAGAGACCCCATCTCTAATAAAAATAGAAAAACTAGCTAGGCGTTGTAGCAAACGCCCGTAGTCCCAGCTACTTGGGAGGCTGAAGCAGGAGAATGGTGTGAGCCCAGGAGTTTGAGGTTGCTTTGACCTATTATGCCATGGCACTATACTCAGGGTGACAGAGTGAGAGTCTGTCTCAAAAAAAACAAAAAAAGACGGTTTGGTGAAAACAAAAGTTACGTGGCCTCATTGGCTCAAAGAAAGAGGGGAGAGGGTTAAGCACCGTTTATGGCCCTTTGAGTATTTTTTCCAAGCCTGGAAAAGTCCTAGATCCCCTATTAAAGGCATCCAGAAACCGCTTCCTCACAATTGGTGATTTATCTGCAGCATACCTGCCCACCAGAGTTGGGAAATATGTGATTTAATTTATACCAAGCCAGGTCTTCCCGAAGTCTCACTCATGCTCACTTTCACCTCTGACCCTGGCTAACATGGGGGGGCAGTTCCCAGGGCTGCTGCTGCCATCTCCTTTACTTACCTTCCTAAGCCTCCTTGGTCTCTGCTGTAAAATGGGACAGTAATGCCCACCTTACATTGAGAATCAAGTAAGAGCAAGGAACACCTCGCGCAGGCCACCTTCAGCAGACAGGGGCGGTCGTCACTACTGTCCTTATCTTGGTGCTCTGGTCTTATCCTCAAGCCTACACTTAGAGTAGCAGAGCTGTCCTCAGCTGACATTGCTGGTGGGTTAGCCCACACTTTGTCCCAGCATGCAAGTGGTCTTACAGTCTCTGGCAGCCACTGATATTAATTAATAGCTCACATTTCTTGAGACCTCACTATGCTACAAATGAGTTTTCTCCTTTAAGCCTTGTAAAACTCCTGCATACTGGAAACATTTTATATTTGCAGAAATTGAGGTGGAACAAGGATAATGTGCCCAAAGCTACGAGGCCAGAAAGAGGCCGGGCTGGAATGGGAATACCCCAGAGACTGCCACTTAGCTGCTGCCCAGCACTGCCTCCCAGAGGGCCTGGCCCAGGAAGGGGCAGGATGGAGAAGCCTAGTGCCTCTCCCTGTTCCCAGAAGCAGATGAACCACATCTCGCCTTTGCTCAGGCACAGCCTCTTCAACGAGCAGATCTGGTGGTTTTATCTTTCTTTTCCTACAAAGTCCAAGTGTAAAAGCAACAAAGGAAGGATGCATTTCATCCCAGTTTCCCATAATTGCCAGTGGGAGATATCCTCAGAAAATGCTATATGAGGGCTGTCCGGAAATTACCTGGCCACATGTATCTCTATTTTTCATATTACATGCTGGACAGTTCCCAGAAAGCCCTTGTGTGTCATCCTGTGGTTTTGAAGAGTGATCTGGAGCTTACATTAGAAAATTCGTCCAATGATAAGAACTTTTTTTCTTCATATCTTGTCCTCTCTGTACTCAGAGAAGTGCCTGGCCCATAGTAGATGTTAAATAAACAGTTGCTGAATGGGTGGGCACAGAGTCTGCTTCTCTATTAGGCTCAGGAGACATGGTGTCTGGGGTTCAGATACTGTTAGGGGCCCATGGTAATGTTACAACTTTAATTTCTTACAATAGCAGAAGATATCAAAATAGTAAATATGTAATAATGAGCCGGCCTGCATTACATTCTTAATACCAATACAGTCATAAAATAGTTTTTAATTATTTTTAATTGAGTAATGGCCCATGTGAGTTCTAACGCAGTCCTGAGTGAAGATAATGTGTAAATACTGAAAGTCTGACAGAGTTAATATCTACTAGAATTATGCCCATTCCCTGCCCCTTCCCAAGGACCTCTTCTCCTGCATACCAGCACTGGTGGGACCAGAGTGAGCCCCTGACCAGGAGCAGTGAATAGGAGGTCTGGAGGATAGTTCCAAGCAGGACGTGCTCTGTCCAAGAGGTGCTACAGTGAGCAGTGGCCTTTCCAAAGGATGTGAAGCTGAAATACGAGGAAAGAATCAAGAAATAGTGAGAGAAAAGCTAGAGAAGACACAGAGAAATGGAGACAAAGTTAACTGAGTCATGGGAATTGTGAAATGGAGTGAGGATCCCTCAGCTCCCACTAGGGCTGGGGCTAACCAGTCTGGTTCCTGGATGGACTTTTTATTTATTTATTTATTTATTTATTTATTTATTTATTTATGTATTGAGAGAGTCTCACTTTGTTACCCTCGGTAGAGTGCTGTGGCATCTTAGCTCACAGCAACCTCAGATTCTTGGGCTCAAGCAACTCTCTTGCCTCAGCCTCCTGAGAAGCTGGGACTACAGACGCCTGTCACAATGCCCAGCTATTTTTTAGAGACGGGGGTCTTGTCTGGTTCAGGCTGGTCTTGAACTCATGAGCTCAGGCAATCCACCTGCCTCAGCCTCCCAAGTGCTAGGATTACAGGCGTGAGCCTGTAAAGTATATCCACCCAGCCCTGGATATACTTTAAACCCAACATCCACCTGCATTTATTGAGTGCCTTCTATTTGCTAGAGTTTGGGCCATATGGCTTATATGCATCATCTCATTTAACCTCCCAACTACTCTATGAAGGTGGTTTTACACATATCTTTATCCTATTTCCCAAATATGGAATGATAGCTTAATTTATTTGCTCAAAGTCCCATAGCTAGCAATCGGAAGAATGAGGTCTCAAGCTCAGCCTGTTGGACTTTAAAGCCCACAATTTAACCAATAAACTCGCTTGCTTTGCCAAATTCCAAAGTCCATTCCAGTCTCCACAAAGCTCAACAGCTCACCTTTCTTGGTTTTTCTTGAGATCCTGATCTTCAACATGTTATATGTGTTCTTGCAACTCTCTCGACTAAGGACTTGCAGGGGTGGCGAACACGCGGCTAGAGTCGCGTGCGGCTCCTGGCCAAAATGAATTTCGGCTCTTTGCCTCTTATCATTATTTTGTATACTGTGGCTCTTTGCCAAGTTTGGATTTTGTTATGCTGCTTCTGAGGAGGGACCTCTGAGGAGCGATCTCTGAGTGTGTAGTCGAACTTGTTCGCC
>CAUYPK010085728.1:0-11292 GCA_963574355.1 Loris lydekkerianus | reverse complement strand
CTTCCTGGCGTTTTTTTAGTTGTTGTGCTAAGACATTTACATTCTACATTTACTAAGTTTCACATATATCCTTGCAAGATGCACCGCAGGTGTGATCCCACCAGTCCCCCTCCCTCTACCCCCCTCCCCCCTCCTTCCCCTCCCTCTCCCCCTTCCCCCCATTTTTCAGGAAAGGTCTTAAACAATCTCCATCCACCCAGTTCCATCAAGCAGGTGGGGGAGGATCTCTCAGCAGACAGAATAACAAAGTCGGTTCCGCTCTGGGGCTTTCTGGGAGAAAGTGAATGATGAAATCAAAACATTGCAATCAGAGAGGAAAAGCTAGACGGGAACAGAGAGAAGTAAAAAGGAGATTTGGTCACTCTAAGATTCTGCACGTGGAAAGTAATTTCCCAGACATGCTACCTCCTGAACAGAAAAGCACGGGTCTTCCAAAACATAAAGGAAAAAAAAATAAAGGTTGTGAGTGAGTTCAATAGATGTACAGGCCAGGATTTGTGCAGGATGTTTCTGTGTACCCGTCTGAATGCTTTCTCTCTTTTCATACCCTTTAAAGTTTGGTATAGATTTCAGATAATGGTATCTATAGCTAAGCATGTTAACTAAACGTTGTGGTTCTGTGAAACTAGAAAGCCAGGAAACCCAGCGATATTCCATGATATTATATATGAATTAAATTTATTATCTAATAACATTAAAATAACAGCTTAAATTGGGGCTTATGATTCTTTTTCTACTGAAATATTCTGTCCTAAATTCCAAAGAGGGAGTGCATTACTAGCAAAAAAAGCTCCTTTCCTCTCCTTAGAGATGTGAAATTTTAAACTTTCATCTTATTTATTATTCAAGGGAAAACTAAGCTTTTGTACAAGTCTTTATTAAATAACTTTAGTTAGTATTTTAAACATGTACTTCAAAATCCATGTCTTGTGTAAATAGGAATTAAGGGCATGCAAAACATTCAGAGAAACAGAGGAAAAAGAAGCTTACGCACAAGAGGAAGAAAGAAACACACAAACTCAGAAAAATGTAGGGGAAAGATACAAGAGGCAAAGGAGACCGAGAAAATGAGCATGTGAGGACATGAACGTGTGAGAAGCACAGAAGATGAGGCGAGATCAGGGAGTGAATCTGAATTCTGAGAAGCCAAGTGCAGGTGGGGGTGGTGCTGGGACCCGTGTGTGTCACTGGGTTAGTCTCAGGCTGTCACTCACCCGAGAGGATGACTCACAGAATCATCACCCATTGTCGCTATCTCTTTGAAATGCTAATTAACTGAAAGTCTAAAATTAGCAGTTAGTCCAAGACTATTTGAATGGAAAGCATAAGGCAAAATTACAAAAAAACAGAGGGGGAAATGTGCCTTCAGCCTCTTCTCCCTCTCCCCATGTTTCAATCTGGTTATGGCCTGCGGTCTTGCTGGGCACACCTGCTCTCCCTCGGTGGCTCCTTTCC
Organism: Loris lydekkerianus; assembly: GCA_963574355.1. Lineage (NCBI taxonomy): Eukaryota > Metazoa > Chordata > Mammalia > Primates > Lorisidae > Loris > Loris lydekkerianus. Next base: position 9,837 of record CAUYPK010085728.1, on the reverse strand, counting down.
TGAGTCAGTCTTGCTTTCATCTGGATACTAACACATTCCAATTAAGGTCCTAAACAAAAATAAAATGTACTCTCAGGTACGCCACTTCTCAGCAGATTGAAGAGAGCTTTCAATCCACTTAATGAATTGAAGCACAGCGCACCAGCCCCCGAGCTGCAGAGGATGAGGCCTCAGACGTACAGGGAGCACCTAAGCCAGGCACACGGGGCAAGGAACGCTGGGAAGGAGGATGGTGTGGCAACGGAGAGATGGATCAGGCTGCTCACTGCCCCACAGCTCCTGCAGTTTGCTAAGAGCCTTGTCCTGGAGTTCCTACCTGATACTTTTGCTGAAAAGTCTAGAGATTAAGGCAACTTTGGGGGCAAGAAGGCACAGTACTGAGTGGACTACCACTGTCCAAGAGACTCAGGTGCGCATAAATTTTTGTATTATAAGTAACACAGTGTTCAGCACCAACTGGAAGGGAGAGAAGGAGATGGGGGAGGGAGGGAAGAAAGCGGCAGAATGGGAGGCCTGCTAAGAACTGAACAGAGAACAGCCCGACATTAAAAGCCTCAGAGGCTCCACCTCAAGTGAAACAGAGGCCACCAGCACCCGGAAATACTAGATATGCCACTTTGCCCTTCTGTAATTACCTTACCTGCTATCCATACTGCCAGAGAAAAGTTACAAATTACCGTAAGGATTTCACCAGTGCAGTATCCTGGGGGATATTTAGCAATTTATTATTCAAAATGGGTACATTTTACAGAATTCTTTATATAAATCTGAGTTGAAGAAAAAAATACAGACTACAGCCTTTCATGATTATGACTTGAAACGTTCAAGTCTCTCAAAATAATCATCCTACTTTTCACAGAGGCTGGGCTGGCTCACACTCCCACCAACAGCAAGCACTCCCTTCCCCGCTTCCTCACCAACATCTGTTGTTTTGCTTTAATAAATGGAGATTCCAACTGTAATAAGAGAGTATATCATTCTGATTTTAATTTGCATTTCTCCAATGACCAGTTACATTGAGCATTTTTTTCATTTCTGGGCCATTTTTATGTCTTCCTTTGATAAATACTTGCTCATGTCCTTTGCTCACTTTTTAATGGGGTTGTTGGTTTTTCTCTTGTTCGGTTGTTTGAGTTCCTTGTAGATTCTGGATATTAGTCCTTTGTTGGGTGTACAGTTTGTGAATCCTTTCTCCCATTCTGTAGGTTGTCTATTTACTCATTGGTTCTTTTGCTGTACAGAAACTTTTTAATTTAATTAAGTCCTATTTATTTATGTTTGTTTTTGTAGTATTGTTTGGGAGGTCCAATTCATAAATTATTTGCCCAGGTCAATGAACAACAAGATTTTTCCAAGGTTTCTAAGATTTTTATAGCACCCAGTGTGACATCTAAGCTTTTAATCCACCTTGAGCTAATTTTTGTGCTGGTAGACACAGGGGCCAGTGTCGTCCTTCAGCATATGTCTCCAGTATCCCCAGCATCACTCATGTCCTTTCCCCGGGGTAGGCTTTTGTCTTCTTTGTTGAAGACCAATTGGTTGTAGATATGAGGCTTTACTTCTGGGTTCTCTATTCTGTTCCATTAATCTATATGTTTATTTGTGTACAAGCACCACGATGTTTTGGTTACTGGAGGCTTTCAGTATAAGGTGAAGTCAGGTAATGTGATGCCTCCAGCTTTGCTCTTTTCACTTGGAATTATTATGGCTATTCAGGTCCCTTTTTTGTTCCATGTGAATTTTAGGATTATTTTTCTCTAATTCTGTGAAAAATGAAATTAGTATTTTAACAGGAATTGCACTGACTCTACAGATTACTTTGGGCAATATACTTACTCTAATGTTGATCCTTCCAACCTGTGGACAGAGGATGTCTCTCCATTTGTTTGTGTCATCTGGGATTTATTTCATCACTATTTTTTTTTAATTTTTTATTTCAAAATATTATGGGGATACAAACATTCTGGGTACACTCCTTGCATTTGGGTCAAAGTTATAGGTGTTCCCACCACCCAGATAGTTGCATTGTACCTGTTAAGTGTGAATTTGCCTGTCCCCTCACCCCCCACCACCTACTTGATTTTTGGTGAATATTCTGTAGCTTTCCTTATAGAGATATTTCACCTTCTTGGTTAAATGTGTTCTGAAATATTTCATTTTTTTTGATTGTCTATTCAGGATTGAATTCTTAATCTGGTTCTCATTTTGGTTGTTACTGATATGTTGACATGCTGCTGATTTCTGTGTTGATTTTGCCTCCTGAGACTTTGAAGAATTCATTTGTAAGATCTCAAAGTCTTTTGGAGGAGTCTTTTCTAGGTTTAAGATCATTTTATCAGCGATCAAAGATAATTTGACCTCTTCTTTTCCAACTGGATATCTTTTATTTCTTCGCCTGCTTGCTGTGGTTGGGCTTTCCACCCTGTGAGGAGCAGGAGAGGTGAGAGTGGGCAACCTTGTCTTCTCACAGTTCTCAGGGGAAACACTTTCAACTCTTGCCCATTCAATACGATGTGGGCTGTGGACTTTTCATATATGGCTTTTATTATTTTGAGATATTTCCCTTTTTTGGCTAGTCCATCAAGGGATTTTTGTCATGAAAGGATGCTAAATTTTATCAAATACTTTTTTTGCATTTAATATATGCATATATATAATTATATATACCCTATAAAATACTACTCATCCATTAAAAAAAGAATGAAATCATGTCTTTTGAAGCCACAAGGCTGGAAATGGAAGCTATTATTCTACGTGAAATAACTCAGACACTGAAGGTCAAACACCACATGTTCTCACGTACAACGAAAGCCATGAACGCATGTGGTCACAGAGAGGGGGATGTAGATGTGGGGGACCCGCGAGGACAGGGAGGTCACACAGTGGGGGAGGAATGCGGGATGAGGCATTGCCTCATCAGTCCTATACATATTAACTGGGCAAGGATTCCACAAAAGCCCAGACTTCACCATTAGGCACTACATCCGTGTAACAAATCTGCACACATACCCCACAAATCAATAAAAACTATAAAAGGCAGAAGGGGAAAGAGGAAAGCCATGCTTGCTGGGAGTGGCACTCTCTTTACCACCTCACCATGCTGCCCAACTTGTATCACTGTCGGACCCATCTTAGAAGGGGTTATTACATACTGACACTGGGAATAATACATGCCAAACACATTATGCACATTATTTCACTCATCAAAGTGATTTTATGAAATGGACACTAGTTCATCACCATCTGTACTGAGGAGGAACTTGCCCTTGGAGAAGCTGAGCCATACACTCTGGTGACAGAGCCAGTGGTCCTGAAGCCATATTTGAGCCCAGATTACGTCTGCCTCATCCTGGGCCTGAGCTACATTTTATCTACTGATCATTTTATCACCTCCATCAGGGGACTTCAAATACTGCCCTAGAGGAGCCCCAGGAGGGGCCATCTCTGGGGCTGCCATAGAAGGAGGGGGTGCTCAGCGAGCCCTGGAGAAAATCCTTCTTATGTGCAAACCGAGCAGCTTCACTCAATTCAAATGTTTGAGTCCACATGATAATTTAACCTGAAAATATATGTCTACTGTCTATAGGTATAAAAACTTTGGAAACCACTGATCTAGATTTTCAAAAATTGATGACTCTTTTTTCCATCATAATCTTGAATTATTGAAGAGCTGTGAGCCTCAGAACCATATGGGGTTCATCCAGAACTAAAGAGCAAGGAGAAAACATAATTCCACCTCAGCATTAATAGAAAATGAACCTTAAAGGCAGCTGATCAATAATTAAAACTGAAAACAACAAGTGCTCTCTAATTTATTTGCAGGCTGCAGCCCAATTCTGGAATAACAGGCACCAACCCACAAGCACATAAAAGTAAATATATGGGTCACTGAAATGTTTCCATTTTTTTCAAAGTTATCAATTCAAAATATTTGTCAATTTTAAAAATGCAAATTTAAGTTTAAATTTTGGATGTACTACAGCGAATTTTCACCACCAGCAGCTATCTCTCCTCCCATTAAAACCATGTTTGTTGACTGTGAACAACTGTCCTTGCTAGACCACGTCTCCCTGGCCCTTCCCGCCTTCCGTTTTCCTTCTTTGTAAAAGAATGTGAGATGAGAGTAAAAGAGAAGAAATAGTAATGTGTTTTTCACTAATCTAAGGAGAAAAAATATTAAACACTCATCTACAACTCTCCAATCAATGTTTTAATCTATTAACTTTATGTATCTGCAAATGTACTACGTGGCATCGGAAGTCCAGGTTTCAGTACCAATCCGTCGCTATGCTTGACTGTGCCAAACAATCTCTCTGAAATCAGGGTGAGCAACAAGCTGGATACTGATTGAAAGAAAATATTATTTATTACGATGATCCCTGGGTAAGAAATCTGAAAGAGGTCATTTCAAATTCAAGACTGTGTAAATCAAATCTCTCCTAAACTCAATATTCAAAGTATTTCATGATTTCAATGTCCAGGTGTGGGGAACCGAATTCATTATGTTATGACAATTATAGTTAAGAAGAAATTTTGTCAGTTCCTGCTTATTATTATGATATCATATGACTTATATTTCATATCAAAAAGTAAAAGTAACTGACATTCATACATCGTTTATATAAATCATTATTGGAGTTGATTTTAGTTTAAGAAAGAAGAGTCAAGAGACTCTGCATTGTTTGTCTTTGATCTAAAACTTTTTGAAAACAATGGTAAATTTAAAAGATTGCTCTAAAATATTTGTAATATAAATCACACTTATCTCAAAATGTCCCTATTCATGGCCTCTTGCATTAAATTACATTCTACCAACTTAGAGCAAGCTTCCTACCTGAGCATACAATTTTGACTTGTACTGGATTTTAATATTGAAAAGGAAAGTGCATTAAAACTAACAGTAAAACAGGAGCCCAGAACTTGAACATTCACATTCATAGTAACAGTGGGCACAGATCAAATAGGATGACTCACAGAAAATCTTGGTTTACAACTTGAAAATGAAAACATTTATGGGGCCATAGATGCTAATTTTCACAGTATCCTATACCACAGATGAGCAAAATAGTTCTCCCATAACTGACATGTGTCTCATGGGCTGCAGGTTGGACACCCTGCCAGGACGAACTGAGATCTCTGATGAGCATAGGTGAAAAAGTCCTCCACAAAATATTTATAAACTGAATTTAACAACACATTAAAAAGATCATTCATCACAATCAAGTGGGAATCATCCCTGGGACGTAAGGATGGTCAAACTTATGCAAATCAATCAATGCAATACATCCCATCAACAAACAAATACAAAGGCCATGTGATCATTTCAATTCATGCTGAAAAGGCATCCAATAAAATTCAACATCCTTCATGATAAAAATTCTCAAAGCAACTGGGTATAGGAGGAACTTGCCTCAACATGGCAATAGCCATATACAATGAGCCCACCATAGGATCACACAGAGTGGGGAAAGCTGAAAGTTATTCTTCTAACATCTGGAACAAGACAAGGAGGTCCACGCCCATCCCTGTTACCCAACACAGTCCTGGAAGTTCCAGCTTGAGTACTCAGACAAGAGGAAGAAATAAAGGGCTTCCAGTTGGAAATGGAAAAGTCAAATTATCCTGGTCCTTAAAGAACATGATCTTGTATCTAGAGAAACCTAAAAACCCTGTTAGAATTGATAAATTCAGTAACGTTGTAGGATACAAAATCCACATACAAAAATTCATTTCTATATGCTGATGGTATATAATCTGATAAAGGAACCAGAAAAGTAATCCAATTTATAATAACTACAAATAAAGCAAAATACTTAGGATTAAACTTAACCAAAGAAGTGAAAGATCTCTATAATAAAAACCATAAAATATTGATGAAAGAAGGTGAAGGGTACACCCTAAAATAGAAAGAGCCTCCCTGCTCCTGGATCGGAAGAATCAATACTGTTAAAATGCCCACACTACCCAAAGCAATCTGCAGATTCAATGCAACCCCCACCAAAATGCCAATGACGTTCTTTACAGAAATAGAAAAAATAATCTTACAATTTACGTGGGACCAAAAAATATCCAAAATAGCCAAAGCCAACCTGAGCCAAAGTAACAAAACCAGAGGCATCACAGCCCCTGACTTCAAATGACACCACGGAGCTGTAGGAACCGAAACAGTATAAATCCTGGCATAAAAAACACACATAGACCCATGAAACAGAATGGAGAGCCCAGAAATAAATCCACACATGGATAGGGAACTTATTTTGGAACATGCATCATGAGAAGGACAGTTTCTTCAATAAATTGTGCTGGAAAAATTGGGTTTCCATACACAGAAGAATGAAACTAGACCTTTGGTCTCACCATACACAAAAATCAAATCACATAGATTCAAGACTTAAAACTAAGACCTGAAACCATGGAACCACTGACAGGGAACATGGGGGAGACACGTCAGGACGTGAGCCTGGGTGCCGACCCCTTGAGTAATGTCTCCAAAGCACAGGCCACCAAAGCAAGATTGTGCAGGTGGGGTCACATCCCGCTAAAGGGCTTCTGCACAGCAAAGGGAAGATCCAGCAAATTGGAAAACCACAAACTGGGACAGAATATTTTCAAATTACCCATCCGACAGGGGAGTAATATTAACAGCTAGAATATATAAGGAGCTCCAACAACTTGATAGGAAAAAATCAAATAATCCAATTAAAAAGAGGCAAAGGATCTGCTCCGATGTCTCTCAAGTGACCATCAGGTACATACAAAGTGCTCAAATCCTTCATCATTGAGAAATGCAAATCACCCCAGTCAAATGGCTTTTATCAGAAATACAAATAATAATAATTGCCAGCAAGGATATGGAGAAAAGGGAACGCTTGGACACTGCTGGTGAGAATGTAAATTAATACGTTTACTACAGAGAACACCAGGGTGTTGCCTCAAAAAACTAAGAATAGGATTTCCATGTGGCCCAGCAATTCCCCTCCTGGGTGTCCTTCCAAAGCAGAGGACTCCGTATATCCGAAAGATCTCTGTACCCCGTGGTTACTGCAGCACTATTCACAGCAGCCATGGTGTGGACTCAGCCCGAGTGCCCATCCACAGACATGGTGGCACACAGACACGAAGGAATATCACACAACCAAGAGAAGAATGAAGTCTTACTATTTGTAACAACACAGACTGACATGGAGAACTTTATGTTAAGTGAAATAAGCCAAGCACAGAAAGAGGACCCTCCCATGTCCTCACTCACAGGCAAATATTAAAACATTGATGTCGTGGAGACGGGGAGCGCAGCAGCAGTGGAGGCGGCCGGGAAAGGGAGCAGGGAAGGGGGTAGAGTGGAGATGGTCAACAGGTGCAATATATGACCAGACAGATGAGCAATATTTAATAGAACAACAGAGTGACTATATCAACAGTAGTTAGGGTATACTTTAAAATAGCTAAAAGGGTAGATTAGAGTGTTCTCACAACACAAAGAAAAGTGACAGTAAACACCCAAGGTCATGAACTCTAGTTCACACCACATGCCTGTATCAAAACATCACATGCACCCTGTACATTGGACTATTAAAGAGGAAGAGACTATTAAAGAGTGGCACAGAGTCCAGCTTACCGCAGGACCTTTCCAGTGTCACAGGGAGTCATCAGTGGAACGGCTTCCTTGAGGTCAGTGAGCGTCCCATCTCGGGAAGCACTGTCCCAGCCAAGTGACCGGCTGCTGGAGATACAATGCAGGTAGTATGACCACCTGATTGGGTAAGGGGTAAATGAGATGCCCTCTGAAGTATTTCTAACTCCCAGATACCCTGATGCTGGATTTATAGTTTTTAGGGACATTCTAAAAATGTCTTGGCAAAGACTTAACTGAATACTATTGAAACAGTGTTTATCTATGATTACTGTCCCTCAGTGATTATTTCCCCTCTTGGACTCTTTATAAGTGTAAGCAACTCTACTTCAGATTCTCGGAAGATGCTCGCACGGACAGTCTCCAGAGCGGAGGACACCACGTCAAGAGGCTGGCAGGGGAAACAGTGGGCTGGCAGCACAGGACACAGAAAATGAGTCCCTTTATTTTAAGTTTTTTTCAGTCTGAAATAACCCCATGATTAATGACTGAAATATGTGTAACTATTGTTTAGAAGGTCTTCCTCTATACAACAGAATTTTTTTCCTTTACATCATAGGAATTACTTCCTGAATTCAACCCTCCAGTCAAGCACACACAATATATACTTATATAGCACTAATTGAAGCAGAAAATAATGATGATTCAGACTAGGAGACAAATCTCCGCATGTGCCCTCATTAGTCCTATCCAGCACTGACCCTTTATTTCCAACACTTTATCTCCTAAGCACCGTTGTTAAATGTATACTATACCTCGTTACCCTTTTACCCTTAGCCGATGGTTATTTCAGTGCTGGTTCCTGCTTGTTTGTTTTTTTCTCCTTTCAGGTAGATTGCAGGATAATTAAAGGCAAAGACCTGGCCTGGCCCTGCCTTCCCCTGAGTGAGCAGAAAGCTGGCATTAACCATTGTCTTCACCAGGAACAGCCTCCCCATCTCTCAGGTGTCTGAACACTGTCATCACTAGCAGGAGCTACAGTGCCCCCCCCACTCCCCAGGTCCACAGTCCTCAGTGAAATCTTCCTCCTATAACCGTCCCTGCCACTGAGTGAGGCACAGCGAATGCTGCCTCGTCCTTGGCAACACTTCTCTGGCCTGAGCCAAAATGTCCCTGTCCTGGAGAGAGAGTGGGCGCTGGGCATGGCTGATCAGCCTGTCCGCCTTCCCCAGGGCACAGAGCCCTTCCAGGACCCACATGTTGTCTGTCATCTGTGTGAAGGCCAAAGGCTTTGGCTGAACAAAGAGGATGTCCTAGTCCCAAACGTCTAATCACAGAAACTGGAGTACAGCTGCATGGACGGTCTTTGAGCTCCATCAGGATGGTGGAAATAGTCAGGTGGGCCCAGGGCTCATAAGGCAAGTGGCTTGACAAAATCAGAGTTAGAGGTCATGGGGAGCTCCCCCAGGTAAGAAGAGATTTGCACTGGTCTTCCCACACAAATGGTTAAAGTCTTGTTTCTCCATGATCTTCAGTGGAACTAAGCAGCTGATACAGCCTTCCTGACTCCTACCACTGTGATGCCAGACACCTGACCAAATCTGAGTCCTGCCACACTTGACCTGTCACTGTGACTGGCCCAGCTATACTGTGACCAGCAACAAAATTTCCTGTCACTGTGACTGGCCCAGCTGTGCTGTGACCAGCAACAACATTTCCTGACTATATTTGAAATAGACATTTAAAAAATGCAGATGTACAGTCTCCTCAGCATTAATGCAAACTTCCGAAAGGGAAATTACACCCATGCGTATCAATTAAATGCTTGCTCATAATGATTTATTTACTTTTCTTTGACTTCTATGTACACAGTCCAGCACAGGTCTCAGGCATAAGTGACCACCAGTGACGTCTTGGGGACCACAGGACCCAAAACACAGAACTCAAATCCAAGGCTTAAATGAGGCGCACAAATGAACCAGAGAAGTACACTGAGCGAGCTCCTGGGTCTGCAAGGAGAGCTGCTTAGGGCCTGCAGAGCTCAGATCTGAAAGATGGAGGGGGCTCTGGAGGGAAGGGGAGATGGAGAGCTGTTTAGGGGCTGCAGAGCTCAGATCTGAAGGATGGAGGGGGCCCTGGAAAGAAGGGGAGATGGAGAGCTGTTTAGGGGCTGCAGAGCTCAGATCTGAAGGATGGAGGGGGTCCCAGAGGGAAGGGGAGATGGAGAGCTGTTTAGGGGCTGCAGAGCTCAGATCTGAAGGATGGAG
>CAUYPK010085727.1:0-15275 GCA_963574355.1 Loris lydekkerianus | reverse complement strand
GGAAGAGGCGTGTTCCCTAATCGGAGATTAACCAGCTTAGTTATTGCCAACGGCCTTGGAATGTGGGTGGGCAAAAAAAAAAAAAAAAAAAAAAAAAAAAAAAAGTTTTTCATAGATGTGCGTTTAAATTTGGGGGCAATTTTATGTACCTGTAAGAATATGTTTAAGAATAGAATTCTTTTGTTGTTTGTTTAAGAAGCACCTTACATAGTATAATATATATTTTTTTGAAATTGCATTGCTTGGTTATCAGACAATTGAATGTAATAATTCTGTTCTGGATTTGATTTGGGCTAACATGCAAAAACCAAGGAAAAATATTGAGTTTTTTATATACTTTTCATGCTACCTTATCATGTACACAGTCATTGATGCCTAAAGCCTGGTGATTATTCATTTAAATGAAGATCACATTTCATATCAACTTTTGTATCCACAGTAGACAAAATAGCACTAATCCAGATGCCTATTGTTGGATATTGAGTGACAGACAATCTTATGTAGCAAAGATTATGCCTGAAAAGGAAAATTAAATTATTCAGGGCAGCTAATTTTGCTTTTACCAAAATATCAGTAGTAATATTTTTGGACAGTAGCTAATGGGTCAGTGGGTTCTTTTTAATGTTTATACTTAGATTTTCTTTTAAAAAAATAAAAACAAAACCAAAAAAAAAAAAAAAAAAACCGAACACCAAACACAAACATACTTCTAGGACTATCGATGATGTAATACCAGCTAAATCCAAACCATAATATGTGGAGGGTTTTACATTCTTCATCTAATGTATTTGTATTCATGTTAAGATACTACTACATGTGAAATGGGCAGGGAACACCAGATGGTTGAAATGTCAGCCCAGGGGTCTCAAAACAATTTTGGAAATCTTTTTAACTCTTACTTGAAGTGCCATTAATGGACAGTTGGTATCTTCCAGCTCGTGTTGCTGTTGGGTGGAGGAAACGTGCTGGAGAACTATTGCCTGTGATTTTCTCCCACTCTCAGGCAATTTGCAATTTGAAAGATGTGATTTACCTGGGGGGTCAGGGTAGGGTTGGGGAAGTGGGCTCAGGAATTTGGGGACTGGGAAATAATAGTGATAAGTGTATTGGAAGTTTTTTGAGGCAAATGAATGATGGAGACTGGGGATTGCACCAGGGTTCCCTATTTCAGTTCTGCCCTATAAACCACAGATAACTAGCTCCTTTGATGTCCCTAGCCATCTCTAGAATGGCAGCCCCAGTTCTATGGAAGAAAGAGAAACATCAGCATTACAGTGGAGGGTGTAGCTAGTGGTCTGTGTTCCCTTTCATCAGTGCCTAGCTAGCTTGCTGCCAGGATTCTGGAATGGTCTCATGCAGCAGTTAACAGTGGCTTGGTCATCCAAAGAGAAGAACCTACTGATGTAGGTTTATAAAATCCCCAGGGAAGCACATCCTTTGATTCGATTTCTCCAGTAACCTTGCCAGTATGTTTAAGCATACCATATCACATGCCTTTGGGGGGCTGAACAAAATAAGGGCCTTACTGATGATTTACTTTTGACCGTATTAAGGTGTTCTCACATTGAAGTCTTATACATGGAAATGGCCTGTGATTGAGGCCATTGGTTTACAGTAGCCTTCCTCCTGCATGACGCCAATTACAGATCCCTTTCTGGTCATACTCTGCAACCATGAGATGACTCGTGGATGTTGGGAATACGCACCAGGACCGCAGTGATGTCTCATATTCACAGGCAGGTCTTCTTGGCAAAACTAGCTATTTGAAAGGCAAACAGAGTCACACAGAAGCTCAGAATTCTGTTTGGTGCAGGTTCTGGGAGATTGATCCCGATTACTCTGCACCCTTCCTAGTTAACCCCCTGAAAACACACGCTCCACCGGAGCCAATGAACTGTGGTCCCAGATATCCATCTTTTCAGTAGTGCGATGATGCTGTTTCTCATTGCGTTTCCCTTCCATTCAGATTCAACTGTGGCCTCGTTTTAAATCATTTAAAATTGTTTCCTAAGTAATTGCTGCCTTTACTATGGCACTTCAATTTTGCACTGTCTTTCAGAGATTTAAGAAAAATTTCTATTCTTTTTTTTTTTTTTTTTTTTGCATCCAATTGTGCCTGAACTTTTTAAATATGTAAATGCTGCCGTGTTCCAAACCCACCTTCCGTGTGTGTGTATGTGTGTGTGTGTACAGAGCTGTGCACCCTGGAAACAACATACTGTCCCATAAGCAGGTGCCCGAGACACGGACCCCTCTGCGTTCACAGAGAGGTCATTGGTTACAGAGACTTGAATTAATAAGTGACATTATGCCAGTTTATGTTTTCTCACAGCTGATCAACAATGCTTTCTGTGCACTACATATTCTCCAGTGTGGAACTCCTGTTGTATGGGAAAAGGCTCAAATGCTAAATTGTGTTTGATGGATTACTATGCCCTTTCGCTGACGCACCCTATTATCGATGTGATTGGGTTTTGTCGCAGCTTTGCTTTGTTTAATGGAACACACTTGTAAACCTCTTTTGCACCTTGGAAAAGTAAAGAATCCAGCAGGATGCATGAGCACCTGTAAACAATTTTCTCAACCTATTTGATGTTCAAATAAAGAATTAAACTAAACACAATAGAATCGTATCTTTGTATGCGCCACTTCTTGCTGACAGTTCACCACTGATCACCTAAAATCAAAGTAATTAAAGGATCAGTAAGACACTGGGAGTCTGAATGCCAGGATCCCTCCCCACCTTCCTCCCTCCCTTTCCCCCCAGGCTTATCAGGAACTATGTGGACTTTGAGGGAAGGTAGACCTGGTCTCAATTCTTGGCACCATCCCCTACAAGTTTTATGATCATTGGTGATTAAATTTTCAACACTTCACTTGCCTTATCAATAAAATGATGATAATAACACCTAATTCACAGGATGGGAATGAGGACCAAGTGAAAGGGGTCATGAAACACAGTAGTTGTTTTCTAATGCCGAGCCCAGGCTCCTTTCCTGGGAGGGAGAAGAAGGAAATTTGAGAGTAGTTATAAATGAATGAGTGAACTGATGAAGGAATGACCTGAAACTATACAAAAATCTCCTTTCCTTTTTCTGAGCTACCTGCATGCTCCCCTGCGCCCATTACTGATGCAGGGAGGGGCGGGAAACTTGATGTATTGAAAAGCAACATGGACACAGGCTTTGCAGCCAGATTACGCATTTATTGTATGACCTTGGGCAAGTTGATTTCCCTGTCCATTGGTTTTGCCACTTGTACAGAAAGATAATGGTGCCACCTGCCTGGAAGGTTGCTGTGAAGGCAACAGGCCTCAGTCACAGGGTCCTTAGCCAAGAGTGGCTAACTCTGCACCCCTTTCCCGAGTCCTCTGCTGCTGTGCAGCAGTATTAGGATGGGTTTAGGCTCTTCACATTGTTTGAGTTATTTGGATTCCAAGAAGCAATTTCATTTTCTTGTTCTATCTTTCCCTTGGGAAGCTCGTCAACCCCTCTTGCCAATAGTTTCCTCATTTTTAAAATGGAAATCAGAGCAGCACACACCCATAGAAGTTCCTTGCAGATTAAAAGTAGACCCGGGACATGTTTAGCACAGGCTCTGCACACAGTCAGCTGTTGTTATTTCAAGTAATACAGTCCTGAATGAGCATCTACCTTTCATGAAATTATTGGTGTGTTCAGATTTCCATTTTCTTGTTGTTGTATACATGCCTCCTGTGTTTTTATTTCTCTGTTCCTCTTACTGCCTTTTATTGTTATTAGTAATATTGTGACCTAATAAGAAATATATGTCTAATCTCTGCCCAGTTCCTGAGACAGCTCCCAAAAGGATGCCAGGAGATTCTTGTACATGTGGTCTTTGACTCTGTTTTCTGACACAGAGCTCCTGTCATCTCTTGGGTGATAGAAACATTTTTCTTCTAATGAGGCAACTCTTGGCGGGTTCCTGTACAGCCTCAGGATGGGGAATCAACCCTGTGATTAGGTGGTTGGAACATTCAGGCCCAACCTTTGACCTCTGGGGAGGCTCCAGAGAGGGGCTGACAATTGAGTAGCTCACCAGTGGCTGATGTCATAATCAAGCACGTCTGTGTAATAAAGTCTTCACGAATACCCAAGAGGGAAGTGCTCAGGGATCTTTTGGGTTGGTGAACCCATGGGGGTGTCTAGAGGGTGGTTCATGTGGAGGAAGCATGGGCGCTCTGCACCCTATACCTTGCTCTGTCCATGTCATCTTTCTGTTCATCTGTATTCTTTGTAATATTCTTTATAATAAACTCGTAAACCCAAGTGTCTCCCTGAGTTCTGTGAGCCATCCTCGCCAGTTAATTAAGCCTAAGGACAGGGTTTATGAGAACCCCAATTTGTAGAGAGTCAACAAGAAGTGCAGGTGACAATCTACTGCTTTGTAGTCAGTATCCGAGGTGGGGGAAGGTCTTCTGGGACTGAACCCTTAACCTACGGCATCTAACTCTAACCCGAGGTGGATAGTGGCAGGATTGAACTGAATTACAGGGCATCTAGTTGGTGTCTGCTACAGAACTGATCACTTGGGTGGGGAGCCCCCCAGGCCCCACCCTCACATCTGTGTTCACATTTGTGTTGTGTGGTAGAGTAGGAGAAATACAGTCCCTGCCCCCAGATTGTTAAATGAATATTTTGGGGGTATCATTTTAATTCCTATGTTGATTATTTAAATTACTTTGAAAATTCTCTTTTTAGTGGTTAATCAGTATGTACCTTAACCTATTATAGCCTATTTCAAATTAACATTAACTTAAATCTGATAAAGTATGATCTTTATTCCAATATAGCTCCATTCTCTTAATGCCATATGTATTATATCTATATATACTATAAACCTAGTAGTGTGTTTTATTCATTGATTGGCTTATATAACTTTATATCTTTTTTAACAGTAGGTAAGAAATTAGAAAAAATATATCTATAGACTTTTAAAATATCAATCTACCTATTTACCATTTCTGCCATGCCTCATTTCTTCCTGAAGATTTGAGTTATTGTCTGGTGACTTTTTTTTTTTTTTTTTTTCAGCCTGAAGGAATTTGTTTAATATTTTTCGTGTAAGCCAGATCTATTAGCAACAAATCCTTTTGGTCTTTGCCTATCTGGTAATATATGAATTTCATCTTCATTTTTCGTAGGGTGAGTTTTCTTGATAAAGAATTTTTGGTTGTAAAAATCAGAGCCATTCGGGTTTGGTTTCACTTGTGCCTGATGAATCATCTCTCTCTCTCCTTTTTTTTTTTTTTTTTTTTTTTGCTTTCAAGATTTTCTTTGTCTTTGAGCAATGTGACTATGGTGTGTTTAGCTGTAGATGTCATTGTATGTATCCTACTTGGAATTCACTTAATTTTTTTAATGTTTTTCATCAAATTTGTGAAGTTTTGGGTGGTGCCTATGGCTCAAAGGAGTAGGACGCCGCCAGCCCCATATACTGGAGGTGATGAGTTAAACCTGGCACCGGCCAAAAACTGCAAACAAAAAAAAAAGAAGTTTTTAGCCATTGGGAAGTTTTTAGGCATTACTTTTTCAAATAATTCTCTCCCCTCTTATTTCTCTCCTGCCTCAATGTGGCTCTCCTTACATGTGTGTTGATATGCTTGATAACGTCCGACAGGTTCTTGAGGCTCTGCTCATTTTTCTTTAGTCTTTTTTTCCCCTCTATTCTTCAAATGAGAAAACATCTGTTCATGTATCTTCAAAGGGACCATTTTTTTTTTTTTTCCATCTGCCATCTTTAATCTAAGGTTGAGCTCTGCTAGGGTATTTTTTCATTCAGTTATTATACATTTCAACTCCAGAATAAAAACAGGGTTTTTAAAGATTATTTCTATCTTTTGAGAAGTCTTCCTTATTGTCATACTCCCGTCTTTAAACCTGGTTTCCTTTAGCTCTGTAAACATATTTATAATAGCTGCTTATAGTCTTTGCTAACTCCAGCATCTGGGAGGCACACAGCAATTTCTTTCTGACCTCTGTTATTCCTGTGTATAGGTCACATTTTCCTGCTTTTTTACATATCTCATAACTTTTGTTGAAAACTGAACATTTTTGATTTTATATTGCAGCAACTCTGGATTCTCACTTCCCTGCTTGGGTGTTGCTGCTGAGTTTTATTGCTATTTGCTGCTTTGTTTAATAACTCACTTGGGTTGAATATGTAAAATGTGCCTCCACTACCATGTTTGGCCCCTGATGTTTCTGCTAGGTACTTTTATTATTATTCTTGTTTTGGTTTTGAAGCCTGACTTCCTCAGAGCTGCCCTGTCTACACAGTCTAGGAGGTATCTGATGACCGAGCAGAGAGCGTTAGGGACCCCAAGCCTCTGCCAATTGATCTGTGTGTGGATAGCTGAGTTGTTCAATGTTCAGGCTTTCAAGTCCAACCCAGATTTTTTTACTGGGCCCCTTTGTCTCTCTGCCTGTGGCCCTCAGGGTCAGGAGTTCGGGGTGAGCCTGGGCACTCTCTGATCTCCCCTGTTTTCAGCCTTAGCCAGCAACATGCTTGTCACAACCACAACCTCAAGCTAGTGGAGCCATCAGCCCTCCATACTCATCCAAATCAAGTGAGCCGCCTTTGACCATATCGGCAAAGCTGTCAGTCTTTAGCAGGACCTGCTCTGTTCTGGTGTCGACCAAACTGGAGCAGCCAAGGCAAGAAGGCCACAAATTTGTACTGTATTTATCCAAAGAGCAGCAGTTATCTAAGCATAAACATTTCTCAAATTGTTGTATACATTTGGTCAATTTGCAGAGTGCTAAAATGGCTGTTTTTATCAATTTCGTTTCACTTTCGAGTTTCCTTTTGGAGTGAGGATTTACCCTTCTCCTAAGCCTCAGCTGGGGTCTCTCCTTGCCACACACCCTGTCTGATCCTTAACTACCCTTTTCTGAATACCAAGGAACAGAGTGGTTCACATGTGTTTGCGTTTGCATTTGAGGGAATATTTAGTAATCTCTGGTGCTTTTAAATGGCTCCAATGGACTGTGCCAAGGCGGGATGCCTGACTGGGGGTTGATTCAATTCATACACTTGCTCAAGACCACATTCTCCAGTGTTATATATTCTTAAGATTTCGAGGGTGTCTAAATTCAGAATTCCCGTGTTTAGATTTGCTTCTCCAAAAATATAGAATGCATGCCTTGGGGAGGCAATCTTCACAGTGTTCATCACTTGAGCTGTGCACACCGGGGAGCTTGCTTTAAATTTCCATTCACACTGGAATACAGATGCAAGATTGGTAAAAGCCAGCAGAAGAGCAGAGCTAAGGCCAGAGAAGAGATGGTCATTTAGGACAAAGAAGAACTTTCTAACAGAACTGCCCAGGACACCTAGTTGGAGGTAGCCATGGGGAGAATTTCCTGCAACAAGAGGCTTCTCTGTGTGGGACAGATAACCACTTAGACAAGATGCTGTTGAGGAGCTTCTCCAAGTGCATGGAGTGACGGAATGACCTTTGGCTTTTCTTTCTACCTTGAGATACATACACACACACACACATGCATGCACATACACACAAATGCATCACTGTGCTAGGTACCAGCTTGCTAATATTTTTTCAGGTAATCTTTCCAGCTCACTTTAAGGATATGTTTTTATCCTTACTTTACGAATGAGAAAACTGAGACTTAACACAGGTCAATAATGCCTTTCCCAAGGTCAGAAGTCTCGAGAATGGCCGGCATGGGATCCGTCTCCCTGACTTCAGACAATGCTTGAAACTTCTAACACTGGGATTTGAACTTCCTAGGGGCTGCTAAAAATCACCTTCTACACATGAAATTTTCCTCAAGAACCAATTTTGCCTTTAAACAAACTTTCACGTTTTATGAGGAGAAAGAAAAATTTATGTGAACTTTTAAGGCAAAATGGGACCCTTCAATATGCCATTGTGGGCAGGAAGTCTAATGCCGTCCCCTCCAGTCCTGGACACGTGCCTTCCCCTTCTCTCTGGTGGGTGGCCCTGGGCAGGACAACTTGAGCAGTGTGCCTTCTATCATTTCGGGGGTTCAGGCTGCCAGTGTCCTTGGTCTCTGAGGTCGCACCAGGAAACTTTTCTGTTCCTGCTTCCTGCCAGAAGTGGCAGGCCAGGTGAGGAGTGATTTTCCTCCGTGCCTTGGCAGCAGGAGGAGCTCTATTTCCGGATGATGACCTGAGACCCTGAAGCCTGAGGTGATGCACTAACAGCCTATTTCAAAGTCCTGGACCCGGCTTGCCCTCTGGCCTTGCCCAGGAACTAACGGGACCACAGCCCATAGCCAGGGCAAAACAGAAACTTCATCCTCACTAGATGAAAGTGAAAAAGATAAAACTGGAGCCCTTGTTCCAAGCATTTGGATAAACATTTGAAAAAGTGATTTCGAAACTGGGTGGGCTAAGCCCAGTGGCCAGGCTAGGCTGGGAGCCCAGAAGGCACGCCAGAGTGGCCAACACTGAACCTTTGCCAAGAGCCCAGAGCCAGCCAGTTACCCCAAGGGCTGCAAGGGCTCTTGGGGATGGGGGGACTTCCTGGCGAGGCTCTTCTGTAGCACTGTCATCAGCTGTCTTTTCACTGAGAAATCAGTAATTGTGGAGAAAGCTAGTGAAAGGTTTGTGAGCTGGTAAACATTTTTATGGGCTGATTGAATTCTCAAGTTCACCCCAGATTCAACTGAGTTTAAGCTGTAAAGATTCCTGAGCGTTTCCACATTTGCAACCAGTGAGAACGTGTTTCAATACCCAGGGCTCCGGACCACAGGCTGGAGGGGGAAAGGAGGACAGAGGGAGGACGCAGTGGCAGCAGCAGCCATGTCCCCATGCCTGGAGCTGCTGTGCCTGTGGCCCCAGTCCCTGAGGATACCAGGTGCAGGACAGTTTAAAGTTAAACCACAGCAAAAGGAGCATTTCCCTCACAGTACAGGAAAGGGCTAACGGTGCCAGAGAGGGCACTGCCAGAAGGCTCCTTAAAAAGGAGTCACAAACTAGAATAAATGCATCATTAATTTATCTTTGAATTTATTATTGAATATTTTTAAACATCTTCTAACAATCCTTACAATCGTATCCACTCTCAAATGCTAAAGGAATGTGTAAGGAAAAATGCTAAATGGGTCTGTGAAAAAGGTTTGAACAGAAAAACTTATTTTAATTACTTGTCAATGTTGACACCCCTGGTTTTAGCCCAGGGTGGCAAGAACTTGGGTCCAGGCAGCAGGAAGTTCCTAATCCCAAAAAGGTAGGACCCAAAGTGCCTCCAGTCATCTTCTTGTGGAAAAAACACTTTTGTCTAAGTAGTTTAAAAAAAAAACAAAAACAAGGAGAAACAAAGTAAAGGCTGTGTCAGAGAACTTAAAGCAATACGGAGTTTTGTTTTGTTTTTCTGTTTTTAGTGATTGCATAGAGGCAGAAAGATAAAACCAAAATTTGAAAATTCCTGAGCGGCGCCTGTGGCTCAAAGTAGTAGGGCGCCAGCCCCATATGCCGGAGGTGGTGGGTTCAAACCCAGCCCTGGCAAAAACTGCAAAAAAAAAAAAAAATTGAAAATTCCCTTTCAAATATTCTGCGCCCCATTTCAGGTGGTGTCCCCACTGATGAGCTCCTCCATTTCCCAGCCCCCAGGTCTTCTGCCATATTGGTGAGTCAAGATCTCAGCAGCCGCCAGGGCTGTTCAGGCCTCTGGAGTGCACAAAGGCTACCAAGAGAGGAGGGGGCTTGATGAATACCCCCAGGAAAATGGTGTCAGGACCCCCTGGAGCCAATTCAAGGGCTTAAAATTCTGAACACGCAAGATGTATTACTTGCCAAACTATGTCACCATCCTGGTCCCGCTCAGACATCCCATTCCTTCTGAGCTCTGGGAAGCCATGTGGCCGGGCTCCTTGCCCATGGGACAGATCCAGCTCCGATAGCAGCTCTGCAGAGGGGTCAAAAGCTTCAGATTCCTGATGTCAGCATCAGCAGCTAAGGCACAGCCAGGGCTGCTGACCTGACAGGTGCCCCAACTGGGAGACACCCCAACTAGGAAATGAGCAATTCCCCCTGAGGGTGGCCAAAGGATTTGCAGAACCCTGTGTGCCCAATGTTCCGGAAAAAAGATGCTATTTCCATTCCAAAGACAAACACTAAAGCCCTGTTCCCAGCACCCTCCAAGAAATAAAATTGGAGAATAAAAGGAAGACTTCTTCATGATGCCATAGAAGTGTTTTCAGGGTAGAATCCCAATGGCTATTAGATTGGTGGCCGTGGGGAGAGTTGATCAAGTGCTGAGCTGACCTAGTGGGATATCATTGGAATTGTCTTCTAGGAGAGGAGAAAAGACCTCCTAGCTGTGGCCACCTGACCACTAATGGTGTTTGTCCTGGGCAACTCTATCTCCTAGGCTAGCAAACATTTTCTGCAAAGGGGATGGATAGGAGAGTAAGTATTTTAGGCATTTTTGGTTTATCTTTGTATTACAACCCTTTGGAACTATAAAACCCATACTTAGCTTAAGGCCTATAAAAACAGGCATAGAGTATTATAGTTCTATAGTTTGTCGACCTGACGAAGGCATCACTATGCCACAAGACCCCCTCTTGTTAAGAGTAAGAGAAGTCCAGACAGAGGGGAACACCTGAAGAGGGCAAAGAGAATGCCTCAGAAATGCAGCCTGTGGGCCTGGCTCCTTTACTCCCACTGGCTGATTCCTGAGCTTCTAGCACAGCCCTGCAGATCTGCTCCAGAGATCTGCCCATAGCATCATGTTTACAGTCACCAATGTCGTTCTGTATACTAAAAAAATTGTTAAGAGGAAAGATCTTATGGTATTTTTTTAACCTCAAAGAAAGGAGAAAAAAAGATTGTAAGAGATATTTTCCTCCTAAAACAGGTTAACACCAAGCATGGGAAGAAGATCTGGCAAGCAGTACCCAGTAACTATTTATGAGAGTCACATCAAAACTAGAAGAAACAATGATCAAATATTTAGCATAACTTTTCCTTAGTATTTGACTTGCACTATTTCAATACAACAAATATGTTGATGTGTTTACTCCTTATAACAACCATGCAGAAGGTACTATTATTATCCTACTTTATAGAAGAAGAAACTGAGGAAGGGAAAGTAACTTGCTCAGGTTACACAGCTAGGAGGTGGCTGAGCTCAGGCATTGAACCAAGGTATTTTGGCACTGGACTTTATATAATAGGTAGATCCTCTCTAAGACAAAAGAAACTTTATAATGTCCAGATCCATTCAGTCCCCTCTCAGTTTTCTCATTGTGATTAGCAAATTCCCCAGTGGAGGCTGGGGGAGGGGAGGAAAGCCAAAGCCAGGCTTGAGTGGGTGGAATCTTGCACAGAGTTATTGAGTACAGTCAGCAGGGCAAAAGCAGATTATAGATCTGTGAGAACTCATATTGATATTTTAATGGGAATTGTATTGAATCTGTAGTATATACAGTTTAATGATGTTGATTCTGCTGACACATGAGCATGATATATTTTTCCATTTGTTTATATCATCTGCAATTTCCTTCCTTACTGACTTATAGTTCTCCCTGTAGAGGTTTTTTTTTTTTTTTTTTTTTACCCACTTGGCTGAATATATTCGTTGGTATTTTATTTTCTTTGTTGCTATTGTGAACTATTGAGTCTTTGATTTGATTCTCAGCTCGACCGGTGTTGGTGTATAGAAGTGCTCCTAAGTTGTGAACATTGATTTTGTAATCTGAGACTCTGCCGAATTCATTTGCCAATTTCAGGAGTCTCTTGGCAGAATCTTTGAGGTGTCCTAGATATGAGATCTTATCATCAAAGACTCATAGTTTGCCTGCTTCATCCCCACTTGAATATCCTTAATTGCCTTCTGTTGTCTGATTGCTCTGGCTAGAACTTCTAGCACTATGTTGAATAGAGGTGGTAACAGTGGACAACCTTGTCTAGTTCCAGATCTAAGTTGGAATGCTCTCAACTTTCCCCTATTCAGCATGATGTAGGCTGTGCTCTATGCTTCATATGGAACAAGAAAAGTTTCAGAATCGTTTCTTGTTCCTAAAGCATACTTTAAGCAAAAAGGAAAAATCAGGAGGCATCACTTTATCAGACTTCAAGCTATTCCACAAGGCTACAATAACCAAAATAGCACAGTACTGCACAAGAACAGAGACATAGGCTAATGGATCAGAAGAGAAAAACCAGATATATAACAATCCGCATATTGGCACCTAATCTTTGACAAAGCAGAAAGTAACATACACTGGGGAAAAGAGTCCCTGTTTAATAAATGGTGCTGGGAAAATCGGATAGCCACATGTAGAAGATTGAAACAGGATCCACACCTCTCAATGCTCGCAAAAATTATTCATAATGGATAACACACTTATGAAACTTTAAGAATTCTAGAAGAAAATGTTATAAAAATCTTATAGACATTGGCCTAGGTAAAGAATTTATGAAGACAACCCCAAAGGCAACACAGCAACTTCAAAAATTAGTAAATGGGCACTGAGTAAACTAAAGAGCCAAGGAAATAATCAATAGAGACAATCAAACAGACAACCTACGGCATGGAAGAAAATGTCTTCGTGCTATACATTTGATAAAAGGCTAATATCCAGAGCTGACAAAGAACTTAAGCAAATCAGCAAGAAAAAAAGTGGGTAAAAGATGTGAATGGAAGCTTTTCAAAAAAAGATAGACAACTGGCCAATGAACATCTGAAAAAATGGTCAATGTCTCTAATCATCAGGGAAATGCAAATTAAAACCACAATGAAATGTCACCTAACTCCAGTAAATGGCTTCTATGACAGAATCTCAAAACAATAGATGCTGGTGTGGATGGATAGAGAAAGGAATTCTTAATGCACTGTTGGTGGGACTGCAAACTAGGACAATTAGTCTTTTGGAGATTCCTCAAAGGACTAAAAGTAGACCTCTATTTCATCCAGCAATCCAACTATTGATTATTTACCCAAAGGAAAAAAAAAGTCACTATATAAAAAGACACATGCACTTGAATGTTTATTGCAACACAATTTGCAAGCACAAAGATGTGGAACCAACTCAAATGTGCTCTCGATACATGTGTGGATTAACGTAGTGTGGTATACGTATACCACTGAGAACTACTTAGGCATTAAAAAAAAATGGTGCATTAATATCTTTTGTAACAACCTGAATGGAACTGGAGACCATTCTTCCAAGTGAAGTATTAAAAAATAGAAAAATACCACATGTTCTAACCACTAAATTGGAACTAATAGATCAGCACCCATGTGCACATATTGCAATAAAATTCAATGGAAAGAAAACAGGTGGGGAGCATAAAGGGAGGTGTGAAATCTCACCCGACACGTAAAGTGCACCCTATCCAGGAAGGGGCATGCTTATAACTTTGACTCAAACTGTACAAAACCAATTCATGTAACTATTTGTATACCCATAATATTCTGAAATAAGAAAAAACAAACAAACAAACAAACAACCCCCCCCCCCCCCAGGATGGCAGGTTGAATCCCTGGCGCCTGCAACAGGAAGGAAAGGTATAGGTGGAAGCTCCTTGTGACTTCTGAGTCCCTGTCATCACTTTCCACTCCGTCCCCTGTGGTGATCAGGGTGTCAGGAGGGACTGATTTCACTGGTAAGTAGAAGGACTTTTGAAGGCAGGTGGAAGTTTAGGAAAATGAGATTTTTCTTGAACTATATCTTTTGTGGTCTTCTGTCCTGGGAGAGCTCTTCTCTTGGGCTTCAGCAAGTCTTGTCTCAAATCTGTGGCTTGTGCCCCCTTTGCTCTTATGCCCTGAAGCAAATAGGTATTCAATATGAAAATCTAGAGTGGAGTCATCTATTAGGATTCAGCCTATTTTATTTATTTATTTATTTTATTAAATCATAGCTGTGTACATTAATGCAATCATGGGGTATAATGTGCCAGTTTTATATATAATTTGAAATATTTTCATCAAACTGGTTAACATAGCCTTCATGGCATTTTCTTAGTTATTGTATTCAGACATTTATGTTCTGCATTTAGTAAGTTTCACATGTACCCTTGTAAGATGCACTGTAGGTGTGGGCCCACAAATTACCCTCCCTCCATGCATCTTCCCTCCTCCCCTCCCCTGCCTTGCCCCTTTCCCCATATTCTTGTGCTATAACTGGGTTATAGTCTTCATATGAAAACTATAAATTAGTTTCATAGTAGGGCTGAGTACATTGGATACCTTTTCTTCCATTCTTGAGATACTTTGCTAAAAAAAATATGTTCTAGCTCCATCCATGTAAACATGAAAGAGGTAAAGTCTCCAACTTTCTTTAAGGCTGCATAATATTCCATGGTATACATATACCACAATTTATTAATCCATTCGTGGATTGATAGGCACTTGGGCTTTTTACATGACTTAGCAATTGTGAATTGGGCTGCAATAAACATTCTGGTACAAATATCTTTGTTCTAATGTGATTTGGGGTCTTCTGGGTATATACCTAGTACAGGAATTATAGGATTGAATGGCAGATCTATTTTTAAATCTCTAAGTGTTCTCCAAACATCTTTCCAAAAAGTATGTATTGATTTGCATTCCCACCAGCAGTGTAGAAGTGTCCCCTTTTCTCCACATCCACGCCAACATCTCTGGTCTTGGGATTTTGTGATAAGGGCTAACCTTACTGTAGTTAGATGGTATCCCAAGGTAGTTTTGATTTCCATTTCTCTGATGATTAAAGATGATGAGCATTTTTTCATATGTCTGTAGGCTGCGCACCTGTCTTCTTCAGAGAAGTTTCTCTTCAAGTCCCTTGCCCAGCCTGCAATGGGATCACTTCTTCTTTTCTTCCTTAAATGTTTGAGTTCTCTGTGGATTCTGGTTATTGAACCTTTGTCAGAGACATACCCTGAAAATATTTTCTCCCATTCTGAGGGCTGTTTGCTTGCTTTACTTACTGTGTTCTTGACTGTGCAGAAGCTTTTTAGTGTGATCAGGTCCCGGTAGTGTATTTTTGAAGCTGCTTCAACTGCCCGGGGAGGGGGGGTCCTCCTCATATCCTCATAAAATATTTGCTCAGACCAATTTCTTCAAGGGTTTTCCCTGCACTCTCTTCTAGTTTTGTTTTTTTTTTTTAATTAAGTCATTGCTGTCTATATTGATGTGATCATGGGGCATCATACACTAGTTTCACAGACCGGTTGACACGTTTATATCACACTGGTTAACATAGCCTTTCTGGCAATTTCACAGTTATTGTGTTAAGACATTTACATTCCACATTTACTAAGTTTCACATATACCA
>CAUYPK010085725.1:0-28351 GCA_963574355.1 Loris lydekkerianus | reverse complement strand
AAAAACTGTAAACTAGCAACAACAACTTTAAAACTTTAAATAAAGTGCAGAAAATCGTAGCTTAACAGGTAATCAAGCTAAATCACAATCACCGAATCAAATAACCTGTATGACCTGAGTATAAGCCGAGTTCGGGTTTTTCGGCACAAATTTTGTGCCGGAAAAAACTCAGCTTATACTCGAGTATATACAGTATATATAACACTTTGTTATTAATAAAAGGTTACACAGATAGATTATTTTGGGATCTGTGGAGTTAGATTATTTCAGAGATAGGAGCCTTTGGGCCTCTTCCTGGAGCCTGAAGCATGGGTGAAGGGAGGTAAACAGAGCAGTTGGGTGGACATCCTGAAACTCTGGCTGCCTTAGCATTAAAATGACCTGGAAGTTTCTAGGAAATGCTAATGCCCAGCTGTCACTCCAGACCAGTGAAATCAGAAAGGGAGGGAAGGCGTCTGCACCTTTCAGATGGTCCTCTGGTGATTCTGCCAAATGGGGAGCTGCAGACCCACAGCTTTAGAGAAAAAAAAAAATGATCTCTATTCTTATTTCTTGTGATAGAGAAGATTTTTAAACATATATTACCTTTACCCTGAGTCTGTACAGTAAAAGGGGAAAACAAAGAGGTAACAAGGAATACAGACAGTCACTCCAATCATGAACCCAAAGTGGAAGTGGGTTTCCCACATCTAGGGCACAACTTTATCCTGGGTGCTGGTCTCTACTTGAGTTCTCCTTTTGTAACCTCCCCAGCACTGAGGTCAGACCACATATGCCAATTTAACCTGCTGCACAGAAGATGCACAGTATGAGATGGAAAATGGTTTGAAACTTTAACCTGGGATGCCAAAGATTCTCCTCCCAGATCCCCGCTCCTCCTCTCTACCTGCAGCCCAGTTTGGCTACAGTTCACGTGACCCCTCCTCCTCAGCCCCTCTCTCTGGACTGGCCAGAAACAGAAAGAGCTTGAAAATGGTGGATGTGGAGAGGTAGAAATGAATCAAGGTAGAAGTCTAAGAGCCAGGGAAGAGGGTCATGAAATATTTTGGAGAAAAGCTTCTTTTGCTAAATCTCATTTTTCCTGGAGTGACCTGAGCACAAGACACTTTTCACCAGCCAGCCAAGGAGGCCTGTGGAATGTAAGCATCGTGCACACAAAAGAAATCCAGCCTTAGCCAGCCTGTGTATGTATGTACAGGCGTGATTCAATGCAGTAATAATGCATTTGCTCTTTATTCCCAAAGACAAAAAGACTGATAAAACATCAAAAAAGGTAAAAGCCTCACAATAGCAAGTAATAATAGCTCCTCTAAAACTGGCTTATTTCAGATTCCAGGCACTGTGCTATCTTTCACATACTGTTACCTTAATTCTCACAACAACTTTCAAGGTGCAAATTTTCATTTTCTCCCATTTATAAGAGAAAGATCACAGAGAAGTGGAGTAGCTTGTTCAAGGAAGGTCATAGGGCTGGTTGGGGTGGAGCTGAGGTCTGAAGCCAGGTAGGCCACTATGCCTCACCCTTGACACTACCTTGTCTTCTGAGGTGGAAAATTCATAAAAGATAGACGTTATAAGTTGTGGTTTTCCTTAAAAGCTAAAAATGGATGCGAACAATGTAACCTAATTATAAGTACCCTCATATTAATCAGAAATTTAGAAGGAATTCGGTAGTATAAGGAAAAATAGCAAAAGAATACTTTAAAGTAAATGTTATACATGTTTATTTGTTTATTTCTTTTTACTTATTTATTTTTTTTAGAGACAGAGTCTCACTTTATCACCCTTGGTACAGCGCCATGGCACCACAGCTCACAGCAACCTCCAATTCCTGGGCTTAGGCGATTCTCTTGCCTCAGCTCCCCCGAGTAGTATGCATGTTAATTTTTTACAGCAGGATTCAAACATAAAACATTTTCACAGATTTTACTAACTTATCACATTTATTAATTTGTGCAGTCCAGCCACATAAATTGTTACTTTTTTTTGTGGAAAATTTTTACTACTACCAATATCTATTGTTTTTTTCAAAAAAAAAAAGCTAAAAATTGCTTCCTTGAAAATAAAGGGCAGAAGATCCTGAGATCACAGGCCACCACGCAAGAAGCACGTTCAGTCGTACGAGTGTGGCATACCATGGGGATTAACTTGAATTCTTTTTCATTTATATATTTGAAAAATAAGAGTCAATTGCAGACTTTGGAACTGGAACAACCCATTGCAACACCCCAGTGTGTTGTGACACCACCGTGACTGGGAACCACTGGCCTGGAAAATAGAAGTGAGCAGAAAGGTATTTATGTAACTTCGTTGGAAAAGGTAGCTGGAAGGTGCATAAAACTAGACATTGGCAGTGCATGTCAGGCCCCTTGGATTATACCCTTCCTGGCAAGTGGGCCAGAAAAGGAACATCACAGTGTTGTGTGTAAGCCTGCAAAGATAAGCACTGGGGTGTTCTGCTGCCACCAAGTTTCAGAAGTGACACATTTGTTGCATAAGATTAAAGGGGCTGAGAATTTGCCCCTTTAAAAATAAAACACATTCAGGTCATGGGGAAAGAATGACATCACCCAGGACATCTGTGTTACTTCTACTAAGGCATTTTGGTTCCTTGATCCATCAGGTCAGCAATGTGACTTTGACCAAGTCACTAATTGTTACTGTGAGGGATGAAAAATATGGTTCCCTCACTTCCTTCCAGTGCAAATCTGTAATGCTTTAATTAAAAATGAGACTAGTATATAATTCTGATTCCCTTTGAGAAGGGCAGGCTCTGATTGCTAGATTTTCACTGCCTGTTTTCCTCCTGTCTTCAACATTCTTCCAACAATCCACCCCCAAATCATTTTCTTTTTCATTTTAAATGAATAGGCTTTTCATGGAGCCTCAGTGCATCTCTGGTTCACAGACATGAAGACATATGTACTTGTATTCAGCCTGTATTAGCAGTGTTTGTTTATAAATCTAAGACATTTTATCTGTATGTCTAAATACCATGTCTACAAAATTCCCTTAATCATTGTGAACCCTTTTTTTCACATCCCAATCCCACCTAAAAGTGCATGTTGTGATATTTCATTAAAGAGAGAAAATTATATGGGAGAACTTTGTTTTGAAATATCAACATGTGCCTTTTGGTTACATTACAAATTATTAAAATAGACTTAAAAGAGTAAGCTCCATTTAGCGTGCTAATGATCACAAGAGTTTCAACACCATGCACAGAGCTTCAGAGTGGTTTTGCTATTTAAGAAATGTAACTGTAAAAGTTTTTGTTCATAAATCCAGCATGTTTTGAGTTTATATTAGGGGTTGGGCAGTGGGCTTTCTATTGACAATAAAGATAAACCAAACACAGTCCTACCCTTAAATCTAGTAGACCAGGAAAATGTGTAAGTAGGTTATAGCAGTCACCCTGTGGAATGGCTCTTCTTTTACCACTGGACCCTCTGTGGGAGATCCCCATTCCCCCTCTATGTTAGGAGCCTGCTGCAGAATTGTCTTATGCCACTTAACCCTGAATGGATGTTGACCCATGCCCAGGACATTGTGTCCCAGGAATCTGGACCTATCACTAAGAGGTCTAATTTAGTCTGGGCGAGCCAGATGAATAAAAGACTCAAAACTGAAAATGATGGAGCAGCCATTTCTTTTGCTTGTCATGTCAGCTGAGAAGTAGAAATCATGGGTCTACATGAAGAGCAGACACAGTGGGACGCAGAGTGGGGGAGACTGAGAGAGGCTTGTTCCCCACCAGTTGTTGTTTCCAGACCCTTCTCCAGGCCCAGCCCATTCCAAGACTCCAGTGTGTGAGGTAGCCTTGATTTCTCTTTTCTGTTCACATGAGGTTTTTTTCTTTGTAACCAAGAGTTCTGACTAATAAATGAGTGTAATTAAATATGGTTGGTATGGCAATTGAAGTGGGTACACACAAATTTTTACCCACCTTATTTATGCAAAAAGAGTAAAGATGCCAATTGTATTTGATAATGAATAAGCCAATGACAACTCATTTTTGTTCTTAAATTCTTTCCACTATAAACATTCCTAGGCAGCAGCATTTGCAGACATGGAGCTTTGGCAATGAGTGAAGCAAGATGCAGAGCAATGGTGGGCAACCTTCCTTGATCCAGAGCAGATTCAGGAAGAAGCAAAAGCGCTTCCTGGCTACATTTCTCTTTCATTTAAAATGGCCTTATTATTGAGCTCATGGGGGAAATTATACTTTTACAACTCAGGTGATTTATTTATTGATGTTCTCCTTACCAATAAGAAAACTTATTCTCCATCTCTGAAAGATATAACATGATTCAATTTGAGAATTATTAATGTTGGATGGCTTTTTCTAATTGTGCATCTGTTTTGTATAGACAGTACCTTAAAGTTCACATGAGGTCATCTGCATACATCCCAATTATCCTCCCACCCTCCAAAAAAATTGAGTCAGGAGATATTACTGGCCCCATTGAACATATGGAAAAACTGAAGCTCTCCAGAAGTTTCCGTGTATTCCTGTAAATGCTTTGACTTTCTTCCCATCAGGAAGAAAAGCCTATATCCCCTCATCTGGAATGTATGTGGCACTTTCATCTCACTCCATGAGTATAAAATGGTGGAAGTGACACTGTATGATTTGTAAGCCTTGATTGCAAAAGCCAGTTGACTTCCACCCACCTCTTTCCTGGGGCAAGTTTCTTTGGAGCCTGGGCCTGCATGGAAGAAGTCCTGCTACCCATACTAGACAGGTCACATGGAGGGGAGGGACCACACTGTGCTAAAGAGAGGCGCCTGAGTAGCCTAGGTGTTCCAGCCCAAGCTACTTAGGTTTTCCCAGGCAAGGTACCAAGAAATATGAATGGAAAGGCCTTCAAGAGAACTGTGGTCCCAGCCATTGACTACATGTGGACCAAAACTGCTGGGTGGAGCCCAGTCAACCCCAAAGTAATGAAAGATAATAATAATACATGCTTGCAGTTTTTCTATGCTGCACACTTTAAGAGAAATAACTTTCTAAGATTGCTCTTAAGGAATTTTCTGGTGGAACTAGGGCTTGAATCAATTCATTCCAGCTGACGTGGTATTAACCAGACCATTGTGTTAGGCCTGGGGACCAGATAAGGTACAGCCCAAGCCCTATGCCAATCTGGGCCTCCTCCTTCTACCCTCAACTCCGTGATAGCAGTTTCTTGCTGAGGGTGACCAGGATGGATGATGAACCCCACCACTGCAGAGTTCCAGAGGAACTGGCTCTAGGGCACTCCAGCCATTCCTCTGCCACATGCTATGTGCAGGTGACTCTGGCACCAAGAGATGGTACCAAGCCTGCTACCAACCTTGGCTTTCTTACTGGTCCTGCTCCGATGAGTTGATGGCCTATGTTTCAAATTAAGGGCAGCAGTATTGCCAAGGTAGGCTGAGTGCCATACAACCTGCCTGCAGAGTGTTGCTCAGTTCTGATGAATTACACCCAGTCTTTGGGCTCCCATTTGGTTGGATCTTCAGGAAAAATATATGTTCTGGGTGCCAACTGATCTTTGTATCTAGCTTCTGTCCTGAGGTTTCATCTCCTTCCTCTAAAGAGATTGGTAAAAAAGACAGAAAATACATACAAATCATTGTTATGTGCATGTTAATGAGCTCTGGGCTGCTGAGTGTCCCGGGGCTTACCCAGCGTCCTGGGCAGTGCTGCAGGGGGCGCCAAATACATAGAATACCCAGCCATGGTGTCCTGGGGCTGTGACTGCAATGCTATTATGTTCCAGGTGAAAATAGGTTGTTTTTCATTCATCAGGTACTGGCAATGCATTTTCATATAGCATCTATGTTTCATAAATTAAGCCCAAAAATGTGTAGCAAGTATTGATTTTATTATATATCTTTTTTTCTAGAAAAAAACAAAGGCAGCTCATTTCTGCCTGTCATGAAATCAAAGACTGATTATATAATCGTTGCCAAATATATATTTGTTTTCTAGGTTTCCTTTATTAAAGGTATATGTGTATAGTCAGAGGAAGAAGAGAAGAGGGAGGGGGAGAGACAGAGAGTGGAGGAGGACGGAGGAAAAGAGGAGGGAGGCAGAGAGGAGGGAGAAGAATGTGTGTGTTGGGAGTAAGGAGAAGCTGCTTAAATGGTTAACTTCGCTTATTATTTTGCTTTTGGTTTTAAAAAGCACCACTTCATCAAATTAGGCAATAAAAACTGTGAAGCAGGCAGAGCCACACACAAAGCAGATTTTCCTAAATCACCTTTCACAGAACACCAAAACCCCAACCTGTTAATAAGCATTTTCCAAAGAAAGCTGTTCATTTTTCAGGACAAGATGCTTTCAGACGTTCCTTTTCCTGGACAGGCTGCATCTCCATTCCTCGTGATTCACAATTCAGCATGTTGAAGGCTCTGGGAAGTGCTCAGGTAAAAGCAATATGAAGCACACCAAACAAAAAGCTTGTCTAACTTCCTTTTAGCCTGGCGCTCCCTCCACACATGGTGGAACCCTTTTATTTAGATTGTCTATTAGCATAGCCCATGGAACATAGTGACAGCCCTCTGACAGATGTAAAGGATGCTCTCTGATG
Organism: Loris lydekkerianus; assembly: GCA_963574355.1. Classification (NCBI taxonomy): domain Eukaryota; kingdom Metazoa; phylum Chordata; class Mammalia; order Primates; family Lorisidae; genus Loris; species Loris lydekkerianus. The sequence goes on along the minus strand of CAUYPK010085725.1, from coordinate 21,776 downwards.
CTTCCTGCTAAGTCCAAGCTGGAGAGCACAGAACTCTCACCCCAGAGGGGGAAAAGTCAGGTTCTGTGGCACCCTGCTTTGGGGTGGGGAGAGAAACTTTCAGATTGAGTGTAGCTGAAAGTCACTTTCCCCTTGCCTCATGGGGAACCCCAGCATGCTGCTCCACCATGAAACAGTCCCAGCTCTGTAGTACCTCAGGCCTTTGCTGTTTTGCCCTCCTCAGGCAAGGGTAACTTACCGTTCTTCCTCCAACTTCCATTCCATTTTCACAGCAGTCCATGACCCCTCTGGATAACCACCCCATCTCCCTAGAGGAGAGGCCCAGGTCAGAAAGCAGAGTTTCAGAAATCCCCATCTTTCCCCTACGAGCAGAGAGAACAGAGCCGGGACAGAGGGGCCCCTGGCGGGGACTGGTCCTGCTGTGAACCTTCTGGTCCTGCTCCTGTGCCTGCCCACACCTCTCCCTTGCACTCCACCTGTGGTTACGCTGTTGCTGAGCCTCAGTTTCCTCCTTTCTCGGATGTTCTTATTTCAGGGTTGGGATGAGGACTATACATGTACTTAGAATATTAAGCATAGTGCCTGACCCAGACGGGGGCTCAATAAATGATCATCACGGAGCATTACTGTTCTTGCCTCGTCTACCCCAGGACTCTCCATGTTGAGGATACAAATAAGATAAGGTTAACAAGGCCATTTCAATCTCACTGACTGCTTGGCCCCACCTGCACCCCTGGGCCTTCATACCTCTTTCGCCTAGAAGCTCCAGGTGAGTATTAGCTCAACAAGCCCACTTCCTGAGGTCCTGCCCGTGCCCATCACCAGCTGTCACAGCCCTGGAGGGTGTAGGAACTCACCCCTGGCTCAGCCTGGCACAGTGACTCCCTGATGGTGGTCATGGCCTCTGTGCCAGACATCTGCTCTGAGATCCTGAGAACAAGCTGTGTTGTAGCCTATGCACGGCCAGGTCTATGCATCACTGGCTGTTGGAAGTGAAAGCCAAGTAGGGCTCCTTGAAACCTCCTGTAATGTAACTTACTGACAGAGTTATAATTTTTTAAATCTAGTCTTTTTACTCCCTAAAAAAGGAGCTGGGCTGGGAATGGGGTGAGTAGCTGCTTTCACACTGAACCCGGGATCTCCACTTTCTTTGGCAGTGAAGGTCCAGCATACTTCCCTGGCACCTCTCCTTTTGGGAGTGGGTCCTCCCTGGCTGTCTATTGAGTTCGCTGCCAATAGTCCCTCAATGAGTGCAGCCTGATTCCTCTTCCTGGAGCCTGTGCCAGTGGGTCTCCGGCCCTCCATCTGTTGGTCTCTTAGCCTCAGCGACCTCGCCATGGTGCTGTTCTATAAGAGCAACCCCTCCTGCACCTCTGTCCTCAATGGACTGACTACTGTGGCTATTGCAGGTTCTGCCTGGCACCTGCTGGCAACTCTCTGATGCCATTGTCAAGACACAGCTCTTCCTGACCCAGAGTGACAATTCTGGCCAATGACCTTGGATAGTCTGGCCTCTGAGCAGGTGAGCATTCAGCAGGTGCTGACATGTGCTGGCTGTACTAGGATTCCCCCCTTTATAGGGGGGTGACAGAAGCTTACTTTGCTCTAGGCAGGAGCCAGACCTCAAATCCAAATCTGGCTGAAGCAAAAGTTCATGCTTCCCAGAAATGTGTTGTCTTCCTTAAGGGACTCTGCTCTGATCACCTGACTCTGTCAGGACAGTCACACGAAGTACCTCAGGACTGAGGCTGGTGGTGACTGGATGCTGCACAGTGAGGCCAGCACGCTCCTCCCAGACTTGCTGGGACCCAGTCTGCCTCTGGCTATGCACCTTTCTAGGAGGCCACAGTAACTGTTCATAACCTCTCTTTCAGTGTGTCTCCTTATCCTGAGGTCTACAGACCCAATAATATCCCCCACTGACTGCCTAGTTTCTCCAAGGGGCTGAGGTCCCCAAGAGTACGGGACCCCTGAGTGCCTGGCTTGCCGCCCCTGGGCCTTCTCAGGTGGGTGTGCTCCATAGAGAGCATTGCCCAGAGAAAGCACCTGGCCAGTCCCTGCCAAGTTTCCCTAAAAGCCACAGCAATTGACTCAACAACCTCCTATACCAGAACCTTGGCCTTGGCAAACTATTTGTCTCAAAGGTGACAGGATGAAGAACTGCTGGAAATTACCACTCACTCTTCTGGCATCCTGTTTATTGGTCATAGAGCTGCCTTCCCTAGGTAGAACCACGGGGACCTGTGTATGGCACACCACTCATCAACTCGGATGTTTGGGTTCAGAATCTGCTCTGTGCCCAGTGAAGTGCTGCGTAGAGGGCAAGATTCAATAAAAAAATGAGGCATACTCCTGTCTTTTACAACAATTTGGATGGAACTGGAATCCAGGAACAAGAAAACAAATAAAGCATGTTCTTACTGACAAGTGGGAGCTCAACGATGGGTACACAGAATGCTTCTGATGGGCTTGGAGACTCAGAAGGGAGGAAGGTGGGAAGCGGTTGAGGGACCAAAAAATTCCCTGTCAGGTACAATGTCCACTATTTAGGCAATGGGTACTGTAAAAACCATGACTTCACAGAGCTTTCTTTGTTTTGAATATTTATTTGTTTGCTTATTTATAAAGTGAGGTTAATGTGAAGATACAAACAACCAAATCACAATATTTGAATTGGTTAGGTACAGTCCCTCTTGTAGCTATGTCCTACACCCAAAAGCTGTGCCATACACTCCTGCATTGTGCCCATTCAGTGGGAGCACCCCAAGCCTCCTTCCCCTTGGCCCCCTCGCCACAACTTGAATTGAAATGCATTTTTCTCCTATGTGGGTGTGAGTAGATCATCTACTGGCTTCATATCAATTCACGCAGGTTACAAAGAACCATGTGTGCCCCCTAAATTGGTCAAAAATTTTTATAAGTACCTATTTCATAGGTTTGTTATGGGGATGAACTGAGGCCACTTACTTAAAACACTTTACAAATGAGAAATATTTAAAAAAAAAAGAAGCACTCTATTTTTTGATGTGTAATTTTCTTTAAATTTTTTATTTATGTAAGGTAACAATAACTGATTTTGGTGTATAGTTTTTATAATTTTTCCAAATCCACAAAATTGTTACCACTACCACAATCAAGTTACCCCAAATCATTCCCTCTAACTGCCCCATTTGGGGCAACTTCTCCTACTCCAAACCCACTGATCTGTTCTTCATTTCTACACTTCTGCCTTTTCCAGGGTGGCATGTAAATGAATTAACCATATGCAGTTTTTTTGAGCCTAGCTTTTTAAATTTAGCATAATGAATTTGAGATTCTTCTATGTTGAATGTATCCTCATTTTGTTCCTTTTTTCTGGCTGAATTTGCTTATTCATTGTTTATCCGTTCACTAAAGGATATATAAGTTGTTTCCAACTTTGGATGATTGTAGAAAAAGCTGCTATATTACATTTGCATAATGGTTTTGAGTGAACATAAGTTTTCGTTTCTTTTGGATAAATACCTTAAAGTGAAATTGCTGCATCATATATTAAGTGCGTATTTAAGTTTACATGAAACTGCCAAACTTATTCAAAAATGCTCCACTAGCCCTGACTCCTCACTAGCACTTTGTTTTATCATATTTTGTTTAAATTTTAGTCTTCATAATAAGCATGTAGTGGTATGTCCTCGCAGTTTTAATTTGCATTTCCCCAGTGACCAGTGATGGTGACCATCTTTTCATATGCACGTTTGCCATACATGTATATTTTGGCTGAAGTTTCTGTCCAAATATTTGACTCTTTCTAAAATTTCCTTCTTTGTTGTTACTTTAGAGTTCTTTATACAGTCTGGATACAAGTCTTTTGTCACATATGTGATTTGTAGATGTATTTTTCCTTGTCTGTGGTTTTCTTTGCATTCTCTTGACAACATCACTTACACAGTAAATTATTAGTGTTTGCTAAAGTCCAATTTATCAAATTTTTGTATCAAAATTTTTGTATCAAAATTTTTGTATTATGTTTATATGTAAGAATTTTTTGCCTAATTCAACACTGCAATAATTTTCTCCTCTGTTTTCTTATAAAGGAGTTATAGTTTTACATTTTATATTTACCCTATTATTCATTTGAGTTAATTTTGTTGAGAAAACATTCTTTCTCTACGGGATTGTCTTTGCAACTCTTTCAAAATTTGACCATATTTGTGTGCATGTATTTTTGGCTCTTTCTTGTTTGATTGACTTAATGTGTTTATCTTTTTGCCAATAGCATACTGTCTTGATTACTCTGACTTGTAATCAAGTGCTACGAGTTTTCTAAATTTGCTCTTTTTTAAGCATGTTTGCTACTCCAGTTTTTCTGCTTTATATGCTTTAAAACCAGCTTGTCAATATGTACTAAAAACTCTGCTGGAATTTTGATTATAATTGCATTGAACCTACAGCTAAATTTAAGGAGAATCGACACCATGTCACTGTTCCACAAACACAGTATGTCTCTCCATTTATTTGGCCCTTTTTTGAATTGTTTTTAAATCAAAGAATTTATAGTTTTTAGTATATAGATCCTGCTACTATTATAATCTTAATATTTCATTTCATGCTGCCATTATAAATGGCATACTTGTAAAATTTCGATATGAATTATTTTTGGTAGTATATAGAAATAAAATTAATTTTCATGCTGATGTTTTTAGCCAATTATTATTTTTTTGTAAATTCCTAGGAATTTTCTACATAGACTTTCATTTTGTCTGAACAAAGTTTCTTTTTTTCTGATCTGCATGCCTTTTATCTCATTTTCTTGCCTTATAGCACTGGCTTAGACTTCCAGTACAATGTCGTATAAAAGGGATAAAAATAAAAATTCTTACCTTGTTTCCTATTTTAAAAGGAAAAGATTCCATCTTTTTTCATTAAGTATGAAGTTAACTATGTGTTTTTTCTATATGCCTTTTATCAGTTGAGAAAGTGTCCTTGTATTATTACTTTGCTGATAATTTTTACCATGAATAGTTAAAATTTTTAAAGGTGTTTTTTATATATATTGACCCAATTGTAGTTTTTCTTCCTTAACCTATTAATATTAATTACATTGATTGATTTTCAAATGTTGAATCATTCTACTATTCCCAAGATAAACATCACTCAGTAATGGTGTAACCCAGTAATGGTAATAACCCATTTAAAATATTGTACCATAATGTTTATTGTAGCCCAATTCATAATTGCTAAGTCATGGAAAAAGCCCGAGTGCCCATCGGTCCATGACTGGATTAATAAATTGTGGTACATGTACACCATGGAATACTATGCAGCCTGAAACAAAGATGGAGACTTTACCTCTTTCATGTTTACACAGATGGAGCTGGAACATATTCTTCTTAGTAAAGTATCTCAAGTATGGAAGAAAAAGTATCCAGTGTACTCAGCCCTACTATGAAACTAATTTATGGCTTTCACATGAAAGCTATAACCCATTTATAACCTAAGAATAGGGGGAAGAGGGAGATGGGACGGGAGAGAGGGGAGAGGATGGGTGAAGGAAGGGTAATTGGTGGGATTACACCTGCGGTGCATCTTACAAGGGTGCATGTGAAACTTAGTAAATGTAGAATATAAATGTTTTTAATAAATTTTTAAAAAATTAAAAAAAATCACTTATATAGATTTGCTAAAATTTTCTTTAGAATTTTTTCATCAATGTTCATAAGGGCTGTTGGTGTGATTTTATTGTTAGTGTAATTCTAATCTAGCAAGATACGTTATAAAGCATTTCCTTCTTTTCTACTTCTTTAGAAAAGATATATGTAGACTTATTACTTCTTCTGTAAATGTTTGGGAAAATTACCCGGTGAAACTATCTGGATGTGGAACTTTCTTTGTTGAAATATTTTAACTATAAATTCAGTTTCTCTAATAGATATGTGAAAAATAACTAATTTTTCTTCACCAAGTTTTGACAGTTTGTGCCTTTCAAGGAATCGGTCCACTTCATTTCAGTTGTCATTACGAGAATGGAGTCATCTATTTTGGGGTTCTGTAATTATATCCATTCTTTCCTTCCTGAGACTGATAGTTTGTGTTCTCTCTCTCTTTCTCTCTCTGTTTAGCTAGAGATTTATGCATTTTATTGATATTTTCATTGGCTTTCTCAATTGCTTTTTCACTTTCCCATTCATTGATTTTTGCTCTTATTTTTATTAATTTCTTTTTTCTTCTTGCTTTGGGTTTATTTTGCTCTTTTTTTCTAGTTTCTTAATGTGGAAACTTAGATTATTGATTTGAGACTTTCCTTTCTGAGCATTTAGTGCCATAATTTTCTTTTAAGTGTGCTCACAATTTTTTATATGTTGTATTTTTTATTATTGATTTAAACATATTTTCTTATTTCCCTTGCAACTTACTTGACCAAAGAGCTAGAATTGTATTGTATTGTTTAACTTCCAAATGTTTGGAAGTTCCAAATGATATCCTTCCCTTTTTAATTTTTTTTAATTTAGGCATGTATAGTCATGCATACTTATTACTGTCAACATATTTATAATACTTTCAATTACCTAAACATTTAAGGTTTATCTAATGGCCCAGAATGTGGCCTTTATGGGCACTTGAAAAGAATCTACACTTTGCTGTTGGGCACCTCTTTTGCCCTTGAGAACTGGTCACGTTGTTCTGCTTCTTTGTATGTCAAGGAATTTTGTACTATATACTGGATAATTTGATATTATGTTGTGAGACTCTGAATCCTATTAAAATCCTCTGGAAAATGTTTTCGTATTGTTGCTTTATTAGCTAACCAATCTAGTTAGCTACAGATAACAGGTTCTATAGAAGAGTGGTTTCAGTATCCAGTCAGCTCGCACAGTGGGTGCTATGTTGTTTTGGGTCTGTTTAATGCACATGCGTCTTGGTCACTAACCCAGAGTGTTGTTGGTTTGTACACAGAATTAGAGTATTTCCTTCTCCAGTTCTTTCCCCTCCAGGATTTCCCTCACACCCCCGAGCTCCAAAGGGTACCTACGGTCTGGTTCCTCTGGCCAGTAAGATAAATTCCTTTCAGAATGTTATACCAACCACTCTGTTATGCAATTCCACATGACTGGGTGGAGTGGTAGGAAAAAAAAGAAAAGGAAACAAAGGCATGAATCTCTCCCATCCACTTGGGAGCATGGCAGCCCTTTTGCAAGATTCTCTGAGCAGACTGGTGGGTTTGCCCCTCAATGTTTTAGGGGCTCATGCCATGTTCGCTGGTGTACAGCTCCAGACTGAGGCTATTCCTGCGTTATAGGTAAGAGGGAAAAAAGGGGGTGGGAAGGGGGATAGAAGGAATTTATTCTAGACTTTTTAGCTCACAGAAGTCCCTTTTCCCTACATTTGGTTAAACAAATGAGGTCTCTCTTGGTGTCTGATGTCTATGCCTGCTGCGTGGTGCTACCAGTAGGGCCGCTGTCAAGAAAACGCAGTGGGTAAAGGAAGAAAAATAACTCAGGACATGCATCCCAATACTGTTCTTAATTCCTGTTTTGACTTCACCTCTGACCTATCTTCTAGAATTTAGAATTCTAGGAGTTCTTAGAGTTCTTAGTTGCTTGTTGTATTTATTTTTAGCTATAATCCATGAGAAAGACAGGTCGTGGGCTTTATCTTGGCCCACAATGACAGTCTTAGTAATATTCTATGTATTGCTCCCATCTCCCTATCCTTCCCTCTTTGGAGAGGTTTTTAAGAATCCTGGATAGAGGGAATTTTGGAGACACTCTGTTTTTGCTGGGAGAGGTGGGCAGAGCTTTGTTAAATAATCTTTTCTGTTAGTCTACTTGGGACTCCCTTGGCATATTGGCTTCAACCTCCCACGAATCATCTTGATCTGGCATCCCATTTTTATGTTCACACTCTGGAAACATATCTTACTACTACTGCCACCGTTACCTGTAATACTTACTGTCACTGCTGGTTTATGTGTCTGTCTCTGCCTTGAGGTTCCTTGAGGACAAAGAATTTAACTCTGCCTTCTGTGCTCCAAGCACAGTTTCTGGCGTATAGCAGGAATGTGATTTTTTTTTTTCCTTTAGAAATTGATTTTGCATTAAAATTGACTTTCAGATTCTTGGCATGAGCAATAGCATTTTTCTTATCTTGCTATAAATATATGTGACAAAGATACTCCACAATCTCTGAGAACTATCTTGTAATTACAGCCCTTTGGTGCCCGAGCAGGGTCAGCACTGTACACGTGAGCCTGGCAGAGCTGGGAGGAGAGGTCACCCTGGGTCTCCTCTCCTCACTCATGGGCAGATGGAGGCAGGAAAAGTCAGTTGCCTTTCTGGTTCAACCTCAAATCTTTACCACCACCAGGAAACTGGAATGGGGAATCTGAGCCAATCCAGACACTGAGTGGCAGTTCTGGTATCATTTCCTCTGTTGCACAACAGATAGCCCAAGACGCATTGACACAGCACTCATTGTTTCTTTTGCATTAAGACATCATTTCAGGATAGATTTTCCAGCTTCCTCTGTGACTCCATTAACACCAAATGCACAGCTAAGCCGTGCTCCCCAACATCACTGTGCTTCCACCTTCTATCATTTTCATCCTATTGTGGAGCAAAAGCCTTAAAAATGCCTTTAGTTTAAAACCCAGGCAGTACGGAGGGAGGCATTTACATTCAGCTGGTGTATGAGTGCGCTCAAGGCAATGTCATGTTATTTTCCAAGGCTTTTACCTACTTGGGAAACTCGGCACAATGCATGTGAGAGGTCACAGCAGGAAGACCTGTCAGCATCACCTGCATGTTCTACTCAGGGAGCTGAACTCGTCTGGCTGAATCCTTGGTTCTTCTTATCACCCGGGACAGCTCTCAGGCCCTCAGGAGCCTCATGCACACCTCACACTGTCACAAATTTGCCTCAGATGGGATTCTGATTTCCTCCTGAGAGTTGTACATCCTAGCAAATAGGTGCTAGTAAAGAAGAAAACAGGAAATGTTTCAAAGGCATGTGCCCCAGAGATCTGCTGGATGGCGGTCCTGCCAGCGAGTGGATGCCCCAGGGACTCTGCAGTGGGGACAGCAGAAGCTGTGCTTCCTCCAGAGCCAGCAGCATCCTCTCACCTGGTGATCCCCATGCAGCGCAGTCAGCTGTGGGTCTCAAGAAATGTCTGTGCCACTCCCCACTAGCTAGCTTCTTACTGTGGGGATAGAAAGAACAGGCTTCTTCTCAAGTTGGAGCTCCTCGGTTTAATGAATGACCTCCCTGCCTGCTTCCCTTCCCCTCTGTGGACACTGTCACCCACCTCCCTTCTCAACCTTGAGAAGGTCTGGGATGGGACGAGTTGGATAATTTATGTACAATATTTGAGAAGATCTTTGGAACCTGAGTTCTCTAACTACAGGATTTCTGTCTTATTTTTCCCTTGCAGGAGTGTGAATTTCATTCTCAGCCACCTATTTTTTGTCCTTCATGTTCTGTTCCCACTAGCCCCAAATTTAAAATGACAGCATCTGGGTCCCTTACTTTCTAGATGCCCAGTTCTACCTCCCCTTAATGACTTCCATCCAGGGTTTTGTTTGTATCAGTGGCTGAGACAGACCCAAATCTAATTGCAAGCCTTGCCTTTTTCTAGTTTTGGGACCTTAGGAAATGCACTTGCATCTCTGAACCTGATTTTCTTGTCTGTAAAACAATTTTATAATGTATCAAAATTGAATTGCATAGTATATAGAAAAAGCCTAGCATACAGTAAGCCTAACAAATGATGCCTTTTCCCCCCAGTATTATCTGACTGTCCATTTCTTCTATAACTGCTGGCCTGATTTCCAGTGCTCTCCAGATGTACCTTTCTTAGACCTCACATCACTGAGTCCATGGCTAAAAGAATCAGTTTTGGGCCCAACTCTCATTCAGATTTATTCTATGCTTTCACTCCAACTTGGTTAGATTATTGGTCCTTCTGGAATTACTTTCCATGATTTTTCTCTGTCTTACTGTCCTCCTACTTCCTGAACTCTTAATTTATTCATGTGAGAAAACAAAATTGCACAATGTAAATTATACAAGGACAGCTTCACTCCACAGTGAATTATAATAACTTATATTATTCAGGAAATGACTGGATATTGATGGTTATGTATGTCTTCTACCTAATCAGTAGAATGAATGGGTTAGAATCCAGACACTTAGAAGTACATTGTTGTTTCTCTCAACTGATGATCTCTTTGAATTAGAACAGATAGTCATGATATTCAAACTATAGTAAATTATTTAGTGGATGTAACTAATGATGAGGTATTTATCATCTTTGTATCTGAGTTAGTTCACATTTCCTCTGTTGGATGGAAAGGCCTGTAGTGAAAGAGCCACAGGAAGCATCAGACAGTCTGTGGTACTTGTTCTGACAGCCCTAGCAAAGTAATATAATAGGTATTCCCTAGGGGCAGCCTTGGTCTTTCATTTCCATGCTCTATGTTCTGGCTACACATTTTCCTTAGCGTGGAAATGGGTCCCTAATGGACAAAAGCATAGTCATTATTTAGAACCTACCATGACCTTGGGCCTGTGAGTATTTACTTCCAGCAGTCAGATAAGACATATAAAGTCAATATAAACTATAGCAATAAAATGCAAAATGCATGTAGATCAAGAGCAACCACAGTGGTTCAGGGAAGGGTTTGCACTAAATGGTCAAGATAGGCTTTGAAATGTGAAATTCAAAGCTGGATTTTAAAATATGGGTAGGATTTTTGGAAAATGCGGAGAGGTTGTAGAAAATGGAGAGGAAATAATATAATATAATGAGCCAAAATATGGACATACTTAGAAGAGCGAGCAAAGAATATTCTGATTTAGTTTGTATAGGTGAGAAATGGGAGCTGAGACAGCCAAGGTAGACTGGGACTATGCTGTGTGATGTCTCCAGTGACAGGTAAGGACATGTATGTGTCCTGGGAAGAGTGGGAAGCCATGGAAAATTCTGAGTGGGAGAGTGGGCTTACCTATATGTATTTGGGACTATTAGTTTGTTGTGGGATGAAGGATGATGCACAGGGAAGAAGTGCTGGAGAGAGGGCATGAGGCAAAATGTTACTTCTCTTGGCCTGGCCCCAGGTGAAGGGAAGTGACTGTGGGCTGCATATCTGAGCAGGAAAGGAAAGGACAATTCAAGAAGCATGATAGGAGACATTGACAAGAGCTGGCTGGCAGTAGGAGTAGAGAAGAGGCAGGTGACTGATCTTTCCAATCTTGATTAAAAGGGAAAGGTTAGTGATAATTATTTCCATTTCATTGATGGAAATACCAAGGCATAACAGATTTTATATAAGCATTAAAATTATTAAGGCCAATGAAACAAATGCCTTGTCATTTGCCTTTATGGATGGGTGGGTAGCCTTTATCATATTTTCTACTGCCATGATATCACTAAAATATCCTTGCACCAAATAACTATATGTCATCTCTTTATTTTTGCAATCTATTTGTACCTTTATTCACAAATTCTAATTGGTTCCTTTACCTTCAAAATATCACATCTATTTTTTGGATTGTCAGAAGCAGAAGAAAGGAGTGAGGATCTCCTTGGGAGAAATTAATCTGCTGCAGCAACACGAAGTGGCTATTTATTAAACACGTATCTTAAATTGGGATCTCTGATACATACACATAGCATTTAATCTCTACAGCAGCCAGTGGGTAAGCAGTCTTGTCCTCAATTTATACATGATTACACTGATGTCCATGTAAATTAAATTTCCTGAGACAGCATGGCTGAGTGGTACAACCAAGGCTCCCACCCAGATGAGACTGACCCCCAATCCATGATTCCTGCATCTGGCCCCTGATAGAGCTGTGAGGACAGAGAAGACAATGGTGCCATGGTTTTAGGTAGTTCTTCTTTGTTTCCACTCTCTGCCTCTGTCACTGCTCTTTTCTGTCACCAGTCACTGAAGCACTTAACTGAGCTAAACTGGATTGTATTCAGGCTCTACGTATGTTACTAACAAAATAGCAATTTAAGGTTCTGAAGGGTCTACCTTGAAAAAGCATTGAATGGAAACTTCCCTACTTTTCAAAAAATGCATATGTTGCTACACAGTATATTTGCTATCGATTTTAACTCTTGTTTTTGAACAATAAATATTTTTGTTATTTCACCCATCCTCTAGAATTTTCTATGGAAATAGATTTCTCCAAGACTCCACATTTCACATATTTTCCATTGAAATTAAAAAGTTTTGGTTGATTTGACTATATTTTTTTCTTCTGTTTTAAACTGTTTCTTTCCCCTCTTCTTAAACTAGAGGTGTCTATGCCCAGGAGGCATATATAGACGAGGGGCTGTTTAGAGCCAAAGGCCCTTCAAGATCATCTAAGCTAGAGTGAGTTGAGAAGGGGAGGTGTTCTGCTGGTCAGGCAAAGGAGAAGGAGCTGCAAACAAAAGAAGAAGGAGCTGATTCCATCAAAGTAATATTTTTAGTTACTTTTTTCTTTTAATTTCAAGAACTTATTGATTTCTCCTATTAGCCCAATTGTGGTTCTCCATGGAAACTATGCACAGGACATTGGTTTATATGTCTAAATTCATTTGAAAATGTTTCCCAAGCCCCTATAAGAAACTGGGTATTAAACTAGGTCTTGGACATGTGAACTAACTGCTCTCCCTTTAAGGCAGTGGTTGACCCCTAAGGAAACTAAAGGCAGTAAAGGCACTAAACTGCTGTGGATCCTAGAATAATAGCCTACATTGGCATGAGAGAATGTAAATATCAGGATTAATTTTTGTGTGTGTGTCAGAAGATTTTAAAGAAGGTATTTTACAGAGATATTATTTCATATGAGTGTGTGAATCATAATTATAAACCACAAAAATGAAAGGATGACTAGATAGTTTAGCATTTTCTGAAATAGAAGTTTACATCTTCTTAGTTCATGAGAAAATAATGCCCAGAGAAAATCCCTTACTGCGGTGAGCAGGGAGCAGACTGTAACAAATGCTGGGAGAAGTGGGACTAAATCACAATCTGGGTGGATAATCTGAGAGCTTAGTCTCATAACCCGAGTTTTCTACTTTTAATGTCTACATCATGGCTCTAACCAAGCATAGGAAGATGAGGTTCTGGAGAGCTGCTGCCGCACGAGGCAGGCCAGACAGCTACAAACACCACCTCTCTCCCTGTCCCTCCACATCTCTCCTTCTCCATGCCTCTCTTTCTGCTCACTTTGTTTCAGGTAGCAGAAGTAGGAAGCAGAGGAGGCCTAGGCACAGTGGCTCACCCCTGTAATCCTAGCACTCTGGGATGCTGAGGCTGGTGGATTGCCTGAGCTCAGGAGTTCGAGACCAGCCTGAACAAGAGCAAGACCCTGCCACTAGAGAGAGAGAGAGAGAAAAAAAAAAAATAGCTGGTGTTGTAGCAGGTGCCTGCAGTTCCAGTTACTTGGGAGGCTGAGGCAAGAGGATCACTTGATCCCAAGAATTTGAGGTTGCTATGAGCTATGATTCCACAATATTCTACCCAGGATGACAAAGTGAGACTCTGTCTAAAAAAAAAAAAAAAAAAAAAGAAAAGAAAAAAAAAAAAAGTAGGAGGTATAGAGCAATAAAACTACTTCCTAAAGAGCTAAGCCACAAACTTTGTCCCTGTTTACTTTTTTGGTTTCTGATACACTCTCTCTCACAAGGAGCAGTTATTTACCATTTTAGATTTGTTTTGCCTCACAGGTGAGACATTAGTCAGAAGACAAGAAGACTCTGGAGACCTGGGATTGTTCAGTTTTCTATTTCTATTTTATACCAGGAGGGTAAGCCCACCCTAGTAAATGTAAAGTTATTTCAAAACCCAGAGCCATGTGATACCACTACACCATAGCACTCAGCAATTTTGCAGTATAACCTACATTCATTCATATGCTACATATTCAGATAATGTGTATTTTCTGTTTCCAGCGTAATGGCTTTTAAAACTTAAAGATACATTGGGTCAGTGCCCATAGCTCAGTGGTTAGGGTGCTGGCCACATACATCGGAACTGGCGGGTTTTATCCTGGCCTGGGGTCTGCCAAACAACAATGACAACTACAACAAAAAGAAATAGCTGGGCATTGTGGTGGGCGCCTGTAGTCCTAGCTACTTGGGCGGCCAAGGCAAGAGAATGGCTTAAGCCCAACAGTTTGAGGTTGCTGTGATCTGTGATGCCATGGCACTGTACCAAGGGTGACATAGTGAGACTGTCTCATATATACATAAATAATAAATAAATAAATAAGATATATTAGCCCTTACTTGAGAAACAGCATAGTCATAAAGCTCCCCCAAATTAGAAAAATAACATATTGTTAATAGACAGTCTTTAACAAATAAACAAACTATTGAGTAGAGAAATAGCAGATGTTAACAAGTGGAAAAATATACCATGCTCATGGCTGGGAATAATCAATGTAAAAATGTCTATACTACTCAAAGTGATCTAAAGATTTAATGCAATCCCCACCAAAATTCCAACGTCATACATTGAAGAACTTGAAAAAGTGTACTTCATTTCATATGGAACCAGGGAAAAAACCAAATAGCCAATGAAATTTTAAGAAATAAAAACAAATCTTGAGGCAGCATGTTACCAGACTTCAGATTACACTACAAGTCTATAATGATCAAAACTGCATGGTGCTGGCACAAAAATAGAGATATAGATCTATGGAATAGAACAGAAAACTTAGAAATGAATATAGCCATATACCAACATCTGATATTTGATAAACCAAACAAAAGCATATACTAGGGAAAAGAATCCCTATTTAATAAATTTTGTGCTGGGAGAACTGGTTAGCACATGTAGAAGTCTGAAACTGAACCTGCACCTCTCACCACTGACAAAAATTGGTTGGCACTGGATAAAAGATTTAAATTTAAGACATGAAACGATAAAAATTCTAGAAGAAAGTGTGGGGAAAACTCTTGACAAAATCAGCCTGGGAAAAGATTTTATGAAGAAGACCCCATTGACAATTGTAGCAACACATAAATAAATAAATAAATAAATAGGACATGATCAAGCTAAAAAGCTTTTTTACACAGCCAAGGGTCCACCTACTAAAGCAAACAAATAACCTTCAGAATTTGAGAAGATATTTGCATGCTATGAATCTGACAAAGGACTGATAACTAGAATCTACAGAGAACTCAGACTAGTCAACAAGAAAAGAGGAAACAATCCTATTTATAAGTGGGCAAGAGACTTAAACAAAAAGTCTGAAGAAGACAGATGAAACACATGAAAAAATGCTCATCACCCCTAATTATCAGAGAATACAACTCAATACCACTCTGACATGTCACCTAATCCCAGTGAGAATAGCCCATATCACAAAATCCTAAAGCTACAAATGCTGGCATGGATATGGAGAGAAGGAAACACTTTTATACAGCTATTGGGATTGCAAACTAATATAGCCTCACTGAAAAGAAGTATGGAGAATCCTCAAAGAACTAAACGTAAACCTTCCATTTGATCCTGCAATCCCACTACTAGGTATTTAGTAAAAAATTATTTTTTCACAAGGACATTTGCACTAGAATGTTTATCACGGCTCTATTCACAATCACCAAGACGTTGAACAACCCATGAATGGATTAACAAACTGTGGTATATGTATACTATGGAATACTATTCAGAATGCCATAAAAAGATGGAGACTTTGCTTCTTTTGTGCTGACCTGGGTGGAGGTGAAGCACATTCTTCTTAGTAAAGTATCATAAGAATGGAACAGTAAGTATCCAATGTACTCAATACTAATATGAAACCAATAGAAAAACAATTACACACCCACACAAGAAAAAAACACAAGTATATTCAAGTTGGGGGATGGGAAGGGGAGAGGAGAGGAGAGGAGGAAAAGGAGGTAGCGGCATTGGTAGGCTCTTACCTAATGTGCACAGTGTAAGGGTGTGCAACACCTTCCTTGGATGAAGGGCTCAACTACAACTTGAACTTCACATTATGTAAACAATGGAATAGGCACAGTGGCTCATGCCTATAATTCCAGCACTCTGGGAGGCCGAGGTGGGTGGATCACTTGAGCTCATGAGTTCGAGACCAGCCTGAGCTAGAGTGAGACCTTGTCTCTAAAACTAGCCGGGCATTGTGGTGAATGCCAGTAGTCCTAGCTACCCTGGAGGCTGAGACAAGAGAATCACTTGATCCCAGAGTTTGAGGTTGCTGTGAGTCATGATGCCACAGCGCTCTATTTAGGGTGACAAAATAAGACTCCGTCTCAAAAAAGGAAAAAAAATTGCAAACAATGTAAACTAATCATGTGTAACTTTATGTTAATCTAAAATAATAATAATAATAAATAAAAAAGATAATAGAAGCCCCACCCAGTAAGCAAGTGGTCTGTGCTGGTCTTCAAACAATCAGTTTCGGGACCTAAGCAACAACAAGCTGGCTACTTACTCTATCCCATATGCTTTACATGTATTATTTCATTTTTTTCTTGAAGATATAACTTTTGAGGGGGTTACCTTCAATATCTCCATTTTGCAAATGATAAAATTTTAAATGTTAATTGCCCAGGCAGTAAATAGTAGAGCAAGAAGTCAAACCCAGTCTTAATTTATATACTGATATTTTGAACTTGATCCCTAGAGCACCCAATATGGTGTTGGATACTTAAAAAAAAATTAAAAAAAAAACAGATCATGCCAAATCTTATAGACAATAGAAAAAGAAGAAATACTTCAAAATCATTCTACTTAATCTGGATATACCTGATATTAAAATTGGAGAAAATATATTATTATGAAGGGGAAATTACGAACATATTTAACTTATAAATGAGTATGAATATCTTAAACCACATATTAACAAGTTGAATTAAAAATTAATGTTTAAGTAATGTACTTTGGTCAAAATTAAATCCAATTTAAGTGAGAATTAGTCACTATTTTTCTATTGTCTATAAGATTTGGCATGATCTATTTTTTTGAAATTACCTTCTACTTTTGTTTATAAATATTAGTTGTCTATTTTTTGAGACTTTGGGAAAAAAATAATAAGAGGTGGGTGTGCTTTTAGTTTTTCTCCATTCAATATTATGTTGGCTATAGGTTTGTCATAGATGGCTTCTACCTATTTAAGAAATGTGATATCATCAATGTGTATTATACACTTTCCACTTCACCTTGTTGTAGTCTTTCCACATTGTAAAGGAAATTTGGAAGGGTTGCAGAGCCCTTCCTAAAAGCCTGTATCAGAGCTAGAAGCTTTTCTGTTTCCTACCAATGTAATAGTGTTTAGAGAATTACATAGTAAAACAAAAAACAAAAGAAAAAGAAATGCGGTGTCCACATTCATGGCAAATGTTACAATGTCATGGCCAGAAGATGGCACTAAGCATACATAAAATGAACATTTTGAATACTAGAACTTTTTTAGTAAGCATTTCCTCCTACTCATTTTAAAAGTAATTTAGTCTTTGTAATACGGTAAATTGTTTAATTATGAGGAGTAGTAAGAGCTATAGCTCGTATTAAGATTGTTCTTTGTTCTTCATGATATTATAAAAGGAGTCCTGTACAGCCAATGTTCATTTAAAATAATTGGGATTGGCTAGGGTATTTTAGGACCAAATTTACATGTTTAGCTCTTCATAGAAATGTACAGTGTATTGCATGCTATGCTTCAAAGATATGAATATCAGACTCTACTGTTCTCAAGGGATTTTTCTCCGTTCTAGGGACT
This sequence comes from Loris lydekkerianus, assembly GCA_963574355.1. Classification (NCBI taxonomy): domain Eukaryota; kingdom Metazoa; phylum Chordata; class Mammalia; order Primates; family Lorisidae; genus Loris; species Loris lydekkerianus. The sequence continues at coordinate 4,058 of CAUYPK010085725.1, read as the reverse complement.
CTAAAATTTGACTAGGATCTGGAACTGTGAGACAGGATAATCATCTCATAGGTACTCGGTTTGTTCTTCTGACACTGGCTACTGTGCTACAGAACCTCAAAGGGATTGTCTCAGAAGATCCCAGTCAGGTTGTTAAATGGATACTTACCTAGTGCCACTATCTCTGGGTGATAAATTTCTAGGAAAATTCATGGAAAATCAGGATGGGTGAAGGGGCAAACTTAGGAAGAAGTAACAGCTATTAAAGATAGAGGCTAGGGAAGCAGGATTGGGTGGGGAGAGATTTCAGGGTGTGCGGCAGGGAGAAGTCCCCACTGTGGATGATCTGACCACACCTGGCCCTACCTAGAAAGGAGCTTCAAAGCAGAAGTTGTCTGCTAGAGGAGTGCAACACTGGCAGAAACAGTGAGACTCTACAGTACCCTGCTTTGCTTAATCTTTGTCTAGGGACTTCCTAGGCAGAGTGTGACCTCAGCACGAAACCTATGACAGAGCTGGTGGTGCTGCAGTACCAGGCTGTTAGCTGCACTCCCTAGAGCTGGACAGCAAGTTCTTTCTCAGAGGAAGATTCCAGTGGGTGTTTCACTTTTGTGAAAGAAGTTTTCTCATGCTTATGGTTCCCTTAGAACCTAAGAAATACAAAGTAGCTGAGGGGCTAAAAGAGCTAATTTCTAGGTTCATGGGAATAATACAATCCAGTATATTCCATGAAGTGGCTTGGCAGTTTCATCTGGATTATCTCAATATCTGAGTTATATGTAGCTCTTGGATGAAATTTTTAAAAGTAAAAGCCATTGTCTATGTGTTCAAAGCATAGAAATGAATTTTAAACTTGGGAAAACATGGTAAGTAAGTCAAAAGTCAAATATAAATGATCTTATTATTTGCTCTTTCCAATTGTCAATACAATTCGGTGCTTCCTTTTATTCAAAGATGACCCACTGTTGTAGGTGGTTTTAAAATGGATCAGAAACATTGCACTAATAATTCCTTTCCACAAAGAATAACTTGTTTGATCTTCATAATTTTGTCCAGTATGTCTTATAGCCAATGTACAGGTGAAGAATGGATCCTGACAACTGACTGGAGAGTAAGGGCATGTACTGTCCTCCCACTCCAGAGCCAAAATCTTCCTTTCCTCTCGCTACCCATCTGATTTGCTTCTGTCTCTCTCTCCAGCTGATGGTATGTTCCTCAATGTACACATGCTTCCACTGAGCCAAAGTGCAGTGCTTTAATGGTGCTATATGCTGTGATGCTCCTGTGCTATTGCTCATGCCAGTCCAGGTCCCTGGAATGATACTTTCCCCATTTACTTGATGACATCCTACTTCCCCTTTAGGTAACAGATCTTATCAACCTGTGAACAGTCTGAGATGACATGATCAGCTCAAGTGTCCGGCTGTGCCCAGCACAGATTATAAAGTGATTATCACCCACTAGCTTCTAAGCTAGTGAAAATATTTGAGAATAGAAAGTGTCTTTAAAGGGTATATGGACTGGTAATGGAGACAGTGGGCATCATTATCTTGTTCTAGTTCTAAGTGGGAGTGCTTTTAGTTTTTCTCCATTCAATGTTATGTTGGCTATAGGTTTGTCATAGATGGCTTCTACCTATTTAAGAAATGTGATATCATCAATGTGTATTATACACTTTCCACTTCACCTTGTTGTAGTCCTTCCACATTGTAAAGGAAATTTGGAAGGGTTGCAGAGCCCTTCCTAAAAGCCTGTATCAGAGCTAGAAGCTTTTCTGTTTCCTACCAATGTAATAGTGTTTAGAGAATTACATAGTAAAACAAAAAACGAAAGAAAAAGAAATGTGGTATCCATGCCTATTTTCTTTAGAATGAAGCTTAATTTTGTCGAGGAGTGAGAGCAAGATGGCAGCCGAGTAACAGCTTCCCTGCAACTGGGTACTGTGAGTCTGGGGAGATAAGACTCCAGGCATCTCTGGCTGGTGGAATCTGTCTATAATCATCCCTTTGAGGACACAGGGAGTCAGTGAGAGACTTCTGGACCTCAAGAGGAGGACAAAAACAGTGAAAACTGGCAAGTGGTTGCTTGTATTCAATCCATCTAATCCCACCTGCAGCTGTAAGTACAGCAGCAGGGAGACTGCAAACTGGAAAGGCCTTACCTGTGAACTGTTTTGGTGTTTTTGGGACTTGGCACTCAGTTGAACTGCCTTGGGGAGAGCTTGGGAAGGAGTGCAGAGAACTTTGGGCACTGTCTAGGGCCCCAGAATGAGCCGCTGAGCTGGATGGAGCTAATAGTGTTCCACTGTGGGCTGCAGGAAGCCATTGTGAAAGATTTACCCTGGCAAGCTCCGCCCTTAGGGTCACCGAGCAAGGATCAGGCAGGAGCTAGTAATCTAGTGACTGAGCAGCATAAAGGTGGGGATTGAGCCACCTTATGGCCTTAACACTCAGGGGCAGAGTGAGACCGGTTTTGGCACACTGGGTAAGTGGATAGCTACTTCAGCAGTAATCCCAGTGACAGGCACTTTCCTGGGAAAGCTTCTCCTTAGCCAAGTTTAGAAGTTTAAAGTGCCTTTTAAGAGGGCTGAAAAGAGATTTAGGGTCTCCACCCTGTGGGGTTTGAGAAATCAGCAGAGGCCTCCAGTCATATCAGCATTATGATTAACATCTCATGCCCCAGAAGACCACCTGTTGCCCAGATAATATTCACCAAGATATATATACATACTGCTTTTTTTTGTTTCTTTTTTACTTTCCCCTACAGATTTTTTCTTTTCTTTTCTTTCTTTTCTTTCTCCATTTTTCTAGTTTAAATACAATTTCCCATTGCTGCCTTTTTCAAAATTAGAACTTCATTTTTGCTAGTGTTTCTACCCCTACTATTTTGTTTTTCACCAAATTTTATCCCATAAAGTTTTCTGTTTGCTTGTTTTGGTTTGATTTATAGCATTTTTGTCTTTCCACTCTACTTGGTGGAAGTGGGGTACTGTGTCCAATCAGGCTAGCAAAGAGCTGCTGACCTCAAGGGAACCACCCAACTGGGCACCCCCAGAGGTTGAGGTTTTTTAAAGGTTGTGTCAAAGTACCCTACTGTACACCTATATTGCTTTGTCTCCCTCTTTCTGTGCTTCCCTTGTTTCTGTCAATATTCCCTTTTACCCACCCCTCTCCTGTCTCTATTTTCTTTTCTTTCTTTATTTTTCTTTCTTTTATCCCTTCTTGCTCTTCACCCTTCTCATACTTCTGGTCCTGTACCAAAAGGCCTTATCGAAACCCTAGTCCACAGGCACAGGAACTTAAAGAGCAAGAGGAAGTGAAAGGAAAATTAGGACAAGGAAAGAGATAAAAGAAATCACTCATGAGGAAGAATCAGCATAAAAGTCTTGGCAACATGAAGAACCAGTCCAGAGCAACCCCTCCAAGGGACCATGAGGTAGCTACTGCAGAGGATTCCACCTATAAAGAAATGTTAGGAATAAGAGAAAGGGAATTTAGAATACACATGATGAAAACAATGAAGGAAATGATGGAAACAATGAAGGAAACTGCTAATAAAGTGGAAAATAACTAAAAGGAAATCCCAAAACACAATCAAATAAGAGATGAATGACATGAAGAATGTAGAAAGGATATAGCAGAGCTGAAGGAACTGAAGCAGTCAATTAGGGAACTTAAAGATGCAATGGAAAGTATCAGCAACAGGTTAGACCAGGCGGAAGAAAGAATTTCAGAGGTAGAGGACAAAGTTCTTGAGATAACTCAGATAGGTAAAGAGGCAGAAAAGAAGATAGAGAAAGCAGAACATTCACTGACAGAATTATGGGACTTTATAAAGTATTTCAACATACGAGTTATAGGAATCCCAGAAGGGGAAGAAGAATGCCCCAGAGGAATGGAAGCCATACTAGAGAGTATTATAAATGAAAATTTCCCAAATATCACCAAAGATTCTGACACACTCCTTTCAGAGGGATATCGGACCCCAGTTTTCCTCAACTCTAACCAAGCTTCTCCAAGACACATTGTGATGAACCTGTCCAAAGTCAAGACAAAAGAAAAGATTCTTCAAGCTGCCAG